>RPOG01002285.1:0-99807 GCA_008086565.1 Thalassoma bifasciatum | reverse complement strand
TGCTCGTCGTAAAACAAAAATGAGACAATGAGAGAAATATTCACAAACACATATTTGAGGCTGACTTACTTGACCATTTCCTGCCCAGACGCCTTAAAGAGTGTTTCATCAGACTGTCACTTTAAATCCTCTAATCTGGGTCATGTGTTGTATGGAAGAGGATTGAACTGTCTGTGTTTGAGGATCCTGCTGGTTTGAGCCGCATCTCAAAAACACACACACACACACACACACACACTTCAGATAAAGTCACGACACTCTTCAAGCCTGTTACAGAATCAAATACAGATGAGATTTCACATATTTATACTTAAACTGTAGATCATAGAAAGGTTCTAAGTAGAGTTTCTAAGATCTAACAGAGGACAAATGGGAGCGAGACATAAAAAAATGAGTAAGCAAATGATTGAAAACAGTTAATGTAAAAAAGTGTGTTCATCAGCTGATCAAAAGTTCAAGACCAGAGTTCAAAAACCCCTGAAAAACCCCTTAAAAGTGAAATAAAAGTTTGATAAAAAAGGACTTAGTAATGAGGAGCTCCACTGTTCTTGTTGATCACTTCAAATATTAGTTTCTGTGTGCTTGATAAGAGTCTTTCCAGAAGTCTTTGTCAGGTGGCCAATGTGACTACAGCATTGTACTATTGAAAAACCTAGTTATTAGCACTCAGACCAGGGCCCTCAGTCATGAAGGACGCCCTCTGCAACATCTCCACATAGCCAGCTGCTGTTTGATGCCCCTGAACAACCGTCAGCTCCATTGTTTCATTGAAGGAAAAAGCAGATCATGATGGCGCCTAGAAAACATCTCAGTGCGATCTTTTTGTCATGACAGTAACGGTGGACGCCATCAGGACCGTCAAGGAAGATTCAAACTTTCTTCCACCTTTCAATGTCCCATGATGCTCTCTGTCAAAGTCCAAACGGTAAATTTGGTGGAAGGAGACGAGGCCTTTGGAGAGGTTTTTGTGCTTAAAGCTCTTCTCTCTCAGACACCTTCTGATGGTTATCGTGCCACAGTCGGCTCCAGTAACAACCTTAATTTGGGTCCAGGATTAACCAGTGTCTTGACAGACAGCCAATCAGATCCCTTGTTCCATAACCATCAGGTTGAAGAAATTCAAAAGGTCTGTCTTACTGCGTCCAACCTCAGCAGTGATGGCGTTGCGTTGTCAGAGTCCTTGATTATGAAACTCAACAATCCGACCACATTTAAAGAGAGAAAGAGTTTTAGCATTAGGAGGTCATGACAATGAGAATACCTGACAGAAAATGATGTTAATCAACATTTTTTTTTATCAGATTTGGTCATTTAAAGGCTGTGCTATTGAACTTTTGATCAGCTGATGAACAGATTAATTCACTTTAATTGCTCACTCAGTTTTTTTTGTGTCTCTCCCATTTCTCCTTTTTGCATTTTAAAACCTCTACTTTGAACCTTTTAAGGATCCAGCAGTGCAAAATGTAAATTTGTGCACTGTTTCAACTAGTCTTAAGATTTTGACCTGTAGTGTGTTTATTGCATTCGTTCACCATCTGCCTATGATGTTGTTTGGTGCAGCCAAAAATGCAAAATGCAGCAGCTGAGACATTGAGTTGAGCTAGATTTTGTTAATTTTGACAAAGCTATGACTCCTGTGAGGAGGTTTAGTCATCTCCTCGTCTCTCCCTGTGTTGCTCCTGCAGGTATTCACAAACATTTTTCAGTCCTGCTCAAAAAGAAATCAAGTTCTTGCTGAATTATTGAAGTTTTCTGTCTGATGCCTGCAGGCAGAAACCTCTCCAAACCAGAGAGGACCTGAAGAAGGATCAGGAGCTTTTTGATGGGAACATGTTTATGTATTCATGCAGCTGAGCTGAACCGCTGTGCAGAAATACACACATGTAGGGAACATTACAGACATGCTGCTTAATTTTTTCTTAAAGTTTACAGAGCTCCGTTTCCTCTCGGTTCAGTCTAAAATAAACACTCAGAGTTTGTTTGGATGCTTGCCAAGAATGACAGTGAAGCAGGGGAAGTTGTTTGCTCAGGAGACGCTTGAGATTGAGCAGGTACACACACACACACACACACACACAACCAGCGAAATCCAGCGAATCTTTGAGACTCGTGAGGGAAACCACAGAGCGTTCAGGAACTCACGTGTTAGAGATTCAAAACAACACAGCTATACATCTCCCTCCTGTGTGTGTGTGTGTGCGTGTGTGTGTGTGCGTGTGTGTGTGTGTCCACTCTGGACTCCCTGTGCTCGTCTTGCATATGTGCTCTGACCCACATTCCTCTTCCTGTTCCACATCGAGAGTGGGAGAGAGGATAAAGAGAGAGAAAGAGACACCACAGTGAGCAGGAATGGACTGTATATGAAGCATTTGTGTGTCTTTATATGAATATAAACAGTATTCTAGCATAGATCAGGTAATAATAATACATTTTATTTTAAAAAAAGCGCCTTTCTCAACACCCAAGGACACTTTGCAACAAGAATAAAAGCAGAAATGCACAACAAAAATAATTAAAACTACAGACAAAGTTACAAAGATTAAAAAGAAGATTTTAAATTGGTTCTGTGGATTGAAAAGATGTTTTGCCTGAAAAATGTTTCAGTTATTCCACAATAAAAACACTAAAGGGAAGATGGGCTGTTTGAGACTTTAATCATCCTGTGGATTGCTTCATCATGTTTTTTCATGTATTTTTAAAGCAACAATGCCAAATAGTTTTAAATTTTAGTGATTAGGAATGTAAAACTTGGTGCATTGGAGTAATAGTTAGATGTTAAACTTCCTTTAACAAGCAGTAACCTTGTGGATGGGTCAGACCTGATTAAAAAAACAACATAAAGACTTCAGATTGGACTTCAGGGAGCTCACTCTTTTTTTTTTTTTGTAATTAATTCGTCACCCACAGATGCATTTTGTCGCAGCGTGCACCCTGACTCAACAAAAGCAGAATCAACCAATCAGGTGGTTTAATGCTCTGGTCAGCACATTGCCTTGTTCAGGGTGTGTGTGTGTGTGTGTTTGTGTGTGTGTGTATGGCTCCTCTGTGACCTGCAGTTCGTGGGGAAACAAACAGAAATGCACCAATGAGACAAAGGGAAACAATTTAAGATGATTTTAATTTTATTGTTGTTGATTAAATCACAATATGGTCTGCTGCAACATTCTAACCACAGACAGTGCAATATTTCTTTGACCTCAAATGTGTCAGAATACCAGATACAGTTTATTGCAGTAGATGTTTTCTGCTTTACACCAGCGTTACTCAACCCTGCTCCACCAAAGAGACAGACTGTTAAAAACTACCCTTATAAGAGAAACACTTGAAGTGGTGAAAAGTGGCAAAAACAAGAAGTAGTAGTAATACAGGTTAGTTTCAGGAGACAAAAATGGTCAAAAAGCAGCAAAAATGTCTTAAATCTGGGAGAAATATTGGAAAATGGTCAGAAATTGGCAAAATTTTTCGTAAGTCTGACATTTCTGTTTAAAATATCTATTTTTTATTGATCTTATGTAATGTACTAATTTTCAGAAACACTGAATTTGGGTTGTAATTACCTCTTCTCTTAGCCATAATAAACAACATTCCCAAGTCTTAAAATAATGATTCTATGCAATATCTGATTTTCACTTTTTGGAGTCAGAGACCAAAAATAGTGTCATGTGGTGGTTATTAAATGAAATTTCAAAAAATACCACAAACTGTCAGAAAAAAAGTCACATAAAATACTAATTCAGAGAGAAATAAACTTTTCATAAGTATTCAGGGCATTGAACAATTTTGATTTCTGTGATTATGCCACAAAATATTGAACAATGTTATTTCAACCAAGGGAAATATTGCATGAGACAAGAAAAAAAGGCATTTGTCAATTTTTCATCTTGACTTGAGTGCAACAACTAGTTCTGATACAATCATTTTTACTTGTGATTGAACGCTACTCTGGACAACTTGACTGTGGTAATGCAGCAACAAAAAAAAAACATTTTTGAGGCTGAAGATCCATTGAATTCTTATACCAAGAAGTAAAGATGGATAAATCACTTTGAGTTAAGTTCAGGACTCTGGACTCTTATTGAGATATAGAAACTCAAAGTGTGGTTGAGGAGGTCGTCAAAGGGTTAAAACAGAGTCTGTTGAGATGGTTCGTGGCTCCTTGATTCCTTCTTTTGAGGTTTTCTAGGCTCATACAACTGACAAAAGGCCTCAGGGTAAACCCAGAGCTCACTGGAGGGATTTTATATCCCACCTGGTCTGTGAACGCCTTGAATCCCCCAAGAGGAGCTGGAAAACATGCGGGACATCATGATGCAATATGATATAATTATTATTATCTGCACAGGGCTGTTTGAATTCTCAATTTCTGTTTCTCTTCGAGGGTGGTAAGAGAAGAAGACTGAGGGCAGGAACTCAGCGAGGGAGTGATAGAGAGAGTGAGAGAGCTGAGATAAGGAGTTAAATCAGAAACAGTTTTTTCTGCTTTTCTTCCTTTGAGGGGGTTCAGCTGAAGTGCAGTGGGATTATGGGAGGAGCCATCACTGCTCGCCTGCTCCTCTCTTCATCTTTGTCCATCCTTTTCTCTAATTCATAATCACTCCTGTAACGATCCAGATATCTGCCTGTTTTTCTTTTCTCTCACTGTATTTCAGCGCACAACCTGCTCACGCTCTTCTTCTCCATCGCTTGTTGTTTTTCTCTCAGCACCTCAGTCTGAGAGAGGTGCAGTGGAGTAGACAGAGAGTGAAGTCATCCTTTAAAAAAAAAAAAAGAGAGAGATAGGTAAAGAGAGAGGGAGATGTGGGTGCAGCAGCTCTGCATTCAGACGTCCTCTCTGCGCTGTAATCCTGCAGGATTCAGGAATAAAAATCAATCTTGATTAGCAGAAACTCCACAGCCAGCATCTTTTTTTCTCCCCCCCCTCTCTTGGGGAGGGAAACGCTTTTCTCGCCACGCTCTCCCTCCTCGTATTTCTCCGACTGTGAATTTTTGCAGCTCAAACAAACGAGACCGAGAAGTGAGTCAACGCTCCGTCTCACCTCCCACCTCCGCCCACGGCTCCCTGTCCACTCAGGAGGTGTGAAAGAGAAAAGTGGGAAGGTGTCAAAGGCGAGGAATCGCGTGTTAGTGTCGAGGAATAAAGTCCGGACGTGGAAATTGAATTGTCACTCAGACGACTGATTCAAAGTGAAATATCTGATCCAACTGTTCAAAGTCTCCAGAGAAAAATCTTAGTGTTTTTCTGTTTTATTGCATCACTTTGCAACCATCCTCCTCTTCTCTCTTTATTTTGTTCAGTTTGGACTAAATAAATCTTTCCACAACTGCTGTAATAACTTTATTCCCATGCTCATGAATCCCACAGTCTGTCGCTCAAAACACAGCGTCCTGAAGCTACTCATTATCATTCCTGGTCATGACATGGTGGGGAGACTCGGCGGCGGCCATATTGCTGTTAACAGCTCACACAGTGGAGCGAACAGAGCCGCGACCCCCTGGGAAGAGGACGGCCACAAAATGGAAGCGTGATGGAAAAATAGAGGCAGAGGAGGAAGAGTTTGGCTTCAGTGGAGGCAGAGAGAGACTGACATGTCTGAGAGGAAACCAGGAACCCCGAGAGACCGGAGTCAGGGGGAGTTTTAGACACGAGCCGGGTTCTTTTAATGTAAACACAGACCTCATGCATGAAGTGAGGGGGAGAGGAGACCAGCTGCATTAAATCTCAATTATTCTGTATTAAAATAGACAAATCTACGGTGGCCTGGGAGTTTAAAATTCAATGACCTGCTTTTATTTTGACTTTTCCTAAAAAAGCACGGTTTGTAGCCAATGGGACGTTCTTTGGTTTGTTTACCAAGCTCCTGTGTGGTCCTGCTTTTCTGTCTGTCAGATTATGGTTTGATTATCCTCTGAGCGTCCTCCTGGTTGAGTGACAGGTCATCTGGCTCACCTGCTGGGTGACTGATGGTCGACTGCTGATGAGTGGATCAGCAGAAGGACTGGGCTGGCTTTAGTCTGCGTTGTTGGTTGTCTGACTCACTGCTTGGCTCGCTGCCTGCTGAAATGACTGGCTGCCTGGCTGCAGCGGTAACCAAATGGTCGGCTGACTCAAAGGATTGGCTGAATGACCGACCGACCGACCGACCAGCCGGGCTGACCTCATCATCTTTATGGACGGTCAGAACTCCAGCTGAACTCTTTTCATCAGTCAGAGCAGATTACAGCGAAATACAGGGGAGACAGAACAGCTTACGAACCAATCAGCTCTATCCACAACAAAAAAAGCACCAAACTTATATCTTTAAGAGAAAGGTCAGGAATATTCTCCTCTAAATCTTCTGTTTTAACAGCTTAATGTGCAAATAAAGAAAGATCAAGATTGTTAAATAAAAATGAGGTTGGTGACTTGTTATTGTATAAGTGAGATTCCTCATCTGTTTGTTGCCCATTTTACCAGATGTGGGAACATAGAAATTGATATTGAATCTTCCCTTTTTCAAACTAAGGTTGGCTGATGTATCGACCACTATATTGGGTCTGTTTTTGCTTTATTCACTTGTATTGGCATCTGCTGATAGGTACGTGGATTTGCAGATACAATTTTATATAATACCTCAGTGTTGCTAAGAGACATTACAGCCCACGTGCAGACCAGGCCTTGCTCCTCCCCTGCTTGCAGACTGCAGAGTGAAGCAACTTCAAAACTTTATCAAAATATGTTTGATAAAGTTGAACAAAGATGAAGCTGTTCCCACTGTTTACAACATATTCTACCTCTCTTTTCCATCTTGTTTTGGTATCAAATATAGTCCAATAAATGTTCCACTTTTCAAAATTGAGACTTGTAACATTTGATATCATTGTGTCAGTTTTAGGATGTAGATTTAGGGAGAAAAGGCAGTATCTGTCCCAGATATTGGCCTGGGCCCAGCCTGTATTGGTCATCGTCTAAGAATGATGAAAAATCAGTATTGGCTTTTGCCTTAAAAAAAAAAAAAAAAAAAACTATATCTGTCATCTCCATGTGTTATACTTAATGATGTAAAGTTTCAGTATTTATCTATGTGAGATACTCCTAATAGCTAGAGATGGGTATTAATATGATTTTATCAATACCAATTCCATTATCGTTTCAGTTTACCCATCTGATTCTTGTCGATACCCCCTGTGAATTCTCTGTGCACATAAGTTAGCTTTGCAGGTTTTTCCCTCAATTTATTGAGTTTTAAGTAAACAAATATGAAAGTCACTGGAACAATTGTCAGTTCTTGTTTAAAAATGTAAGCATATCTGCTCTCTCTGGAAGGATGCTTGATCTTTCAGGGCTGATAGTATATCCAGCCATGGAAAGAATTGGTAGGGGAATCGCTAAGCAAAAAGTCTATGAACAGATGAATTGAACCATTTCTTATCGATTGATATGAACCCTAAAAATGTTTGATGAGGAGATGGTATAAACCTAAAGCCCCAGGTTTTTCTCTAAGGCTTGAAGAAGCATCCTTTGCTAAAAGGTGGAAGAAACAGACAAAATGTGTTTCAAAGGAGGATTTTACTATCTTCTTGTGACTCTATCGAACATTAATGGACTTCAACTGGAGGTATATCATCTTCAAACTTGTTTATGTTTTACTTCTTTTTTTTGTCTGTGTTCCAAAATGATGCTTTCTCCTTTATATATGTAAAATTGACTGAATAAAAAGTACTTTTGAAAAAGCCACAGAAAAGAGAATCCATGAGGAGACATTTCTAACCATAAAGACACTTTCTGCTGCTTTTTAAAGAAGTGTGGATAAGTTGAGGGGAACAGGTGTTTCTGTATGTCAGAGATACTGAAACTGAGCTCCATGACGAGTGTTTTCACAAAAGCTGACTTCTTATTTTATCCTTAAATGCCATAATTTGGCAGAATTGGCCTTTAAGCTCTGAACCACTCTCTGAAATGTCAGCGAGTTGTTGGCTGTCTGTCATCTGTTTCTTCTGCAGCTGCAAAACCTGATAACACGAAATATTTCTGCAGAAACTGAGGTTTTACACAGATCGTTTTGTTTTAGTAACACAAGTTTTGACAGCAAAGTGAATGAAGTCGCTCCCTGCGGGGAGAGTCTAAAGCTTGTTAATGTTTTCAGGAGATGTAAAGGTGTATTAAAGCTCATCACTCACAGTTAAAAGCCTTTCTTATATAACTTATGGCTCTATAGTTTGACATCACTCCGCTTCTCTTTGTTAACAGTCTTATGTAACTATTTTATGTAACTGTCTGTTAAAATGTTCATTTTATAGCAGAAATCAACACATTTACTGCGTCTTAAAGAAACCAGATTTCATGTCTCAATTCTAGTTTATCTACTGCAGTGCATCTGTAATAAAGTTAGTGCAGCTTTTACGTCAAGACCATGAAATATCAAAAGGTCAAAAGCTTCAGAATGAGGAGTCGAGTTGAGATTCCCTCCTGTGGACACACAACCTCTCAGTTTGCTCAGGAGTCAGTTCCTTCGTCGTTCACGCTCCTGCTTATCGAGCGGCTGCACTAACACTGAGAAAGCCGTGTCGTGTCATGTCAGCTCTGCTTGGTCTCCGGGATCAGACTCAGCTGATGCAAATCACTTGCAAACGAATGTCACAGAGCCTCAGTGACCGTGTGATAGATGAACTATCCTCAATCTGGTTACGTGTCTGCGAGCGAGTCTGAGTCAGGGGCTGTAATATCCGGATCCTGAGAGAGAGCCAGAGGTTGTTGGTTTGTTTGCTGCTCTTATCGTTCACTGTTCAGGCTGCATGTGCAGGTGTGTCGAGTAATATCCGCTCAGAACAATAATGAAGACACAGAGGGACGAGAGCTTTGAACATCAGAGAGGTGGAGAGTGAAAACAAAGGCTTGTGTTCCTGAAAGTGTTGGTGTTTCAAATCTTTGCTGGGAAATTCCTCCAAAAACCCTCACTTAGAGCTACTGGACATCATCATTACCTGAACCCCACATGCTGCGAAAGATAAAACATGCAGATAAAAATTAGAGCTCTTTCATAACTGTTATTTCCATGTCAGAGAGTCTCGCTGCTGATTTCCCGTCTTTCCTCTCCAGCTCCAACAATCTGACCACCAGAAATCTGATTTACCTTCATGTAACTGTTTCCTCAACACCTCAAAGGTATTAAAACCGGCCTCACCTCCTCACTGATGTGTCTCCTTGTCTTTATCTTTTGCTTTTCAGGATGAAGAGGAGGAAATCAAGCTGGAAATCAACATGCTGAAAAAGTACTCCCATCATAGAAACATCGCCACCTACTACGGAGCTTTCATCAAGAAAAGTCCACCGGGACACGACGACCAACTATGGGTGAGTGTTTCTCCTGGAATAACCAAAAGTTATCGTACTCTGACAAACCTCTGAATTACCAGAGAGAGATTTATCCACAGCTACTAGATGCTCACACTGCACGCCTTAAAGTCAGGATGAGCATTCAGAAATTTCCTCTGCATGTTTTTTTCTAGTATTCAGGTCCAAGTAGGACTTGGATTAATTCCTGATCTCGCCCACATGAATACATAATGGTCCTGTTTGGCATAACAGGCCTTTTTTTCAGTGAACAAATCTCAGTGGAGATGCTTACAGCTAGAGGTGTCCTGATACAACTTTTTCATTTCCAATATGAAACCGATTGCAGCCTTGAGTGTTGGCTGATACAGACCTGAATGAGGAGCCCCTGGTAAAAGTGGGGTTAAGCTGTTTGTGATAATGTTCGTCCCCATTCACATGCAGCAGTTTATCTGCAGTGGTTCAAACCTGAGAGTCTATCAATAAAATGAAGAGGCAGGTTTTGTTTACTCTGCTTGGTAGATGAGCACTGGTAGGACATAACAAGGATTCAATACCTGCTACATGTCTCAGAGCACTGGGCTGTGAGTAATGATAAATGTAGCCAGCTACTTTTGTGATTGTGATTTGTGATTGTGATACATTTCGGATCAATTATGATGATCAGCTGTGAGTATATTTAATTGATCAAACATGGTAGAAATATGTCTCATAACAGCCAATCAGAGTCGACCTTTTCCTGCTCCATTTCTGTTTGTAAGTTGCCGGAGAAGTAAAGAGAATGACCAAATGTGGAGCTAAATGTGGGGCTGAGGGGAGGAAATAGTTGTCATGCGATGTCTTTTTGATACCAATAATGTTAAGAAGTCTTCATTATTCTCAAGAGAGCAATTTGTTTATTTTAGATCTTGCATACCTGCAAAATGGTTTTGCTTTATTTGCTTTATATGTTAATAAACTTTGAACTAATCTCTGGTTTCTTTAGCTTTAAGTACAAATGCTTTGACACTGGCATTAAAAAAAACAAAACAAAAAAAAAACAAAACATGATGATTGAGATCAAGTGATATGAAAAAATATATTGTGATCTTTTTTTTTGCCATATGGCCCATCCCCACTGACTACAAAACTACAGAACAAACTACAAACTTTGCTCAATGTCACGTACCAAACTAAGGGAGCAGAGTCTGGAATGGACAGCTTATATCAGAGATTTTAGATAGAGGCCTATATGATCCAATATTCATTTTTTTCTAATACCGTATCAATATCAGATATTAATATCAGATCAGGACACCCCTACGATATCTCCCCTTAGTCAAAACCAGCTGCACAACTATAGAAAACTGCACTGAGCTGCAGAACTTTGTGGGTTTGAGTATCATTTGATTTGTGAAGTAGACCTTGAGACAATTACTTACCTGTGCATTCAATCAGTATTTCTCCTAATTAGTGTCTAAAATCACCCGCCCTTTTTTTAAAACTGTGAATGATTCGTCTTTGTGTTCTACGCTTTCTTGTGTTTTTGTTCTTTATGTGTTTCCAAAGTGACGACAGCTTTATGTAACCCTGTGTGTGTTTGTTGGTGCACGGGCTGTATGTGCCTGAGGCAGATATTTCATATCTGAAGTCATGCTGTTATGAAAAAATAAACAGATCTGAGTCACTTATGAACAAACAAAACCAGATTTGGGTCACTTTTGTTTTCTGTATGGAAGTAACAGAATCACCGGCTGCAGAAATCAAATAAGAGACAGAAGGGGAGACGTGTTTTATATCAGAGGAGGAGATAACGCTGCTGGGAGAAGATCTAAGTCTGTTTATTAGAAAATATTTTCTTATTTAGCAATATATATAAAATAATTACAGCCTTGATCAACAGTGGAATATTTCTGCAGCTTTAGGTTTAATTGCTCTTTTCTGTATCGTGTCTAGAATTGTGTTTATTTATACACACAGTCTTTTGTTCGCACGATTTATTTCTTGCAGACCATAACAGTTAAAATGCACCATCATTTTTCCTCAACACTGTAGCTCTTCCTGCTCCATGACAGGAGGGAGGAGAGCCATAAATGTCCCAACAAACCAGAGAGGAGACGAATAGGACAGTGCAGAGGAAATGAATAATAAACAAACAACAGATTTATAGCTGATCGTCTTGTTTTGGAGGCGGGGTCACCTGGTTTTACGACCCTGCAGCTCTGCTCTCCCTACAGACGAGAAGTCTCACTCTCACCCATAAACACGGCCCGTGTTTGTTTTTACAGCTGCATCCACGAGACCTTTACAACCCGCTAATGTGGCTACACGCTGTCTGCTGTTTGTGTTGTTTGCTGGACGCGTTTCAGCAGAACTCCACTGAAGACTCTGTGTGTGTGTGTGTCCTAGAAGAGGATTTAAAACACAACCCAGGAAAAGTCTTCTATTCTAAATATTAATGCACAACGCAGAGGGGGAGGTTCGCCATCATGGAGTTGGTTTCTGCAGCTTTAAAGACATTTGTTTGACAAATATTCACCAAAGACCAAATCCTACAAGCGTTAAACTCAAAGATAGTTTTCTATCTGGAAAGAAATCTCTGTCAAACCTCTAAATTGAAATGACATTTGATGCATAAATGCTGCATATCCTGTCGTTCTCTCCTCCAGCTGGTCATGGAGTTCTGCGGCGCTGGATCCATCACAGATCTGGTGAAGAACACCAAAGGAAACACGCTGAAGGAGGACTGGATCGCTTACATCTCCAGAGAGATCCTCAGGGTCAGTTTTATGAATGAAAGTCAGAAATAATACCAGAACAAAGTCAGTGAAGTGAAAAAAGTGTTGGAGTTCATGTTGTTTTCTGTCCCATCTCTGCAGGGATTAGCTCACCTGCACGCTCATCACGTCATCCACCGTGACATTAAAGGACAAAACGTGCTGCTGACTGAAAACGCTGAAGTCAAACTGGGTATGTGTCTGGTTTTATCTTCTTATTTTTCCATATATGTGGCTCTGCGGACTGAGCTGAGGTCTGGCTGCCTGCACCAAAACAAAAACACTGCAGCATCAGATCTGAGTCAGCAGACAGAAAAAAAAACAACTGGAGTTTGTCATCGCTGAAACTCTTCTGTCGTATCCCCTCATAATCTCCCACATGCTTCAGTTTGATCAAGAAACATTAAATTTGTTATTGAAAACTCCTTAAATCTAACTTGATGAACTTTAAATGAACTCTTGGTATAATTTGACAGCCTGATCCAGTATCGTCCCATTTCACTGTCACATTTCCTGCCTCTGGATGATAACGTTTCTGCTCTTAAAGCTTTTATTTTCTCTGATTTTTCCCCTTCTCCAATATGCACAACAGAACACTATTAAAATTCCTGGAACCAGAAAGATGTGATTGTTCCACTCTGAGGGTTTCTCCCTCCAGATGAGGTCACGTTGAGGTCTTTTTTTGAAGTTTTTGGACAACGTTAGTCAGAATTTCCCCTCATCCATCTTTCTTTGTGTGATTAAAACTTTATAATCAGATTTATGTTAATGATGTCATGATTGCTGCCCTGTGGCCTGAAGTTTGAACCACTTTGTCTCCACTTTGTCTCCACTTTGTCTCCACTTTGTCCACAATAACACAGTTTGTAGTCCAGTTCATTGGAGGTGAGACAGAGGAGTGTAACAGCAGCTCTCTGACCTTTTCACTCGTCTGTGTCGGTTTCACTGAGAGATCCAGTCAAATTTTAATTAACATGGTATGAGGCCATGAGGCTGAATCTTTAATGTGGCTGAAGGCCTCGAACTGAAGTGACCTCTGACGATGTCGCTCTGCTTTCACACAGGATCCGAACTCTTTTAAAGTTCGAAAACGCTGACACTCAAAGTTCTTCTGAGGCCTTTTGTTGCTGTTAATGAAAAAGTTTGCACCAATGATAAAAACTGGGTTGATTTTTTTTCTTCCTCAGTGGACTTTGGTGTGAGCGCTCAGCTGGACCGGACAGTCGGACGTAGAAACACCTTCATCGGGACGCCGTACTGGATGGCGCCAGAAGTCATCGCTTGTGATGAAAACCCAGATGCTACCTACGACTACAGGGTAAGAACAAAACCTCTGTTTTATGTACTTTAAGGGTCTGGTACTCATATTTTAAGAAAAGTAAAGAGGTGAAGTGCAAGAGTTGGATCTGGAATTTGCAAAAAAAAAAAACAGTTGGAAACATTTTACTTTATAGGTCGACAAATTTCACTGGAATTAGATCATTATTGGATGAACTTTCATTTTATTTATTTGAACTTTTTCCCCGATTTCATTATAATTGGGTGAAAATAACTGTGCAACTTCTTTGAAATAGTCCCCCAATTTAATTTCAAACAAGTCACAATAGGTAAGTAATTATTTTGTCCAATTTTGTGTGAATTTTAAGGTAAATAGGGGACAATTGGTTAACTACTAATTTTAAATAAAAATCACATTTCACCACAACATCCCTGTGTAACTTTGTTCTGCTATTTACAGAAAACAGGTCATAAATAGCTGCTGATTTAATGAATTGATTATGAGTAATATTAAGTTAGGTCCACAAATAGTTAGGAATCACTCACTAATTTTCACTTGCTAACCTTAGAATTTGGAGAAAATTTCAGGAAAACTGTCCAAACAGCAACTTACTGATTGCAATTTGCTTACAGTTAAATTCTGACATTACTTTAAAGAATTTACACACTAATTCTCACCCAACTGTCATGAAATTTGGGGATAATTTCAGAAAGGTGAGGGTGGTCATCACTGCTTAAAACTAATATTGTTGGAGGTTTTATCACTTCATCCTTTATTCAATTAACAAACAATCTTTTATTCTGAAAACCTGCGTCGTCAGAATTAAAGATGGATACACTTTACTTTATAGGTCCGCAAATTTCCTCAGAATTAGATGATAAGAAGATGAACTTTATTTTTATTTATGTGAACTAAATCTTATCCCCCAATTTAATTTCAAACAAGTCACAACAGATAAATAATTGTTTTTGTTCAATTTCTTTTGAATTTCCTCTCAAATTTAAGGTAAGTAGGGGACAATTAGGTCACTATTTGTTTAAAATCAAATCACATTTCACCACAAAATGTCTGGAGAAATGTCCAACATCACTGTGTAACTTTGTTCTGCTATTTCCAAAAAGAACAGGTGATAAATAGCTGCTGATGTTGAGTAATATTAAGTTAGGTCCACAAATAGTCATAAATCATTCACTTATTTTCACTTATTAAGCTGAAAATATTGAAGAAATTTCAGAGAAACTGTACAAAATGGTTTCTTACTGATTGCAATGTGCCTACAGTTAAATTCAGACACTATTTTAGAGAATTTACACGATAATCCTCACACAACTGTCATGAAATTTGGGAGTCATTTGAAAAAATTAAGTTTCAGAAAGTTTGTCAATAAATGACCTGATTCTGATGAAATTTGCGGACCTTTAAAGTTAGTTGTTACCACACAGTTTTATAAGTTTGTGCCTGAATGTCTCAGATGTTGTGTCTAACTCTTCTGCTCCGTTCTGCAGAGCGACCTGTGGTCCTGTGGAATCACTGCCATAGAAATGGCTGAGGGAGCGCCACGTAAGTGCACGACAAATCTACCATCATGCATCTATATTTAAGGAGGTTAGATTGGTGATTTAGAAACAATAACAATAAAAACAATAAGCGTTTGGTTTCTGAAATGTGTCGTATTCCTGCAAAATGTGATAAAAACAACCATCTGTCCGTACTGTATCAAGTCTTTCTTGTTCCTCAGGGTCTAAAAGCCACAAGTGAAGTCTTTTTGTTATAAAAAAACAGTAATGAGAAATTATCAGGTGTCTTTCTGGTGATGGATGAAACCAGATTCTCAGTGTTAGAATCAGAAAAAGCCACATTAAATCTCTAACTTTGGTTTAAGTCATGCTCCATCAGAACTGATTTAATTAAACCTCAGTACAGCAGAAGCTTCAGTCTTATCTCTCTTTTCTTTAATCTCTTTCAGCTCTGTGTGACATGCATCCCATGAGAGCCCTCTTCCTCATTCCCAGAAACCCTCCTCCCCGACTCAAGTCCAAAAAATGGTGAGAATCAAAGTCTGAAATATCTCCGATACATAAAACGTTTTTTTTTCTAGCTCTCATCTCTTCTAACTTTTGCGTTACAGGTCGAAGAAGTTTTTCAGCTTCATCGAGGGCTGCCTGGTGAAGAACTACACGCAGCGCCCCCCCACCGAGCAGCTGCTCAAACACCCGTTCATCAGGGACCAGCCCAACGAGAGGCAGGTCCGCATCCAGCTCAAAGACCACATCGACAGGACCAAGAAGAAGAGAGGGGAGAAAGGTGAGGGTGCTCATCACTGCTCTGAAACTTGTGATTGTTGGAGGTTTCAATTAACAAACAATCTTTTACTCTGACGTCCTTCAGATGAGACGGAGTATGAGTACAGTGGCAGTGAAGAGGAGGAGGAGGAGTCATCCGAGCAGGAGGGAGAGCCCAGGTGAGCGGAAATGGATACAGATGCACACAAACATCAGAGGAAGACATCAAGAAGCCGACAACTACAGGCTCATAATACAAGTTCAAAATGTTAAAGTGATGATAACGAGCTTCAAAGGAGGTTTCAACAACAAACGTAAACTATGAAGCAGTATTTTGATGTTTTCTTTTGTTTTTTAGTTTGTCTGAACATTTTTTTTAGCTGGATATGGACAAAATTTCATATCTCGTTATTATTGTTAGGCATCAAGATTTTAATACGATACAATATGACTCTGGGTTTAGTGAAAACTAACCATTTTTCAGAAAATAAAAGCATCATAATGTAACAGGATGTGGAAAGTACAGTTGATGGATTAGAGCTCACTGTCAGTCATCAACATTAACAGAAAGTCATCAATAATCATGTGACTGTCTGTGCTTTACATGCAGGGTGAGCTGGGAAAATCTATATTTAGATAGCTTCAATATTGGGGTATTAATATCTTGAATATCAATCGGATAATGATAAATCTTTCAGCCCTAATACACAGTGTTTTTATTTACGAGAGTGATTGTGCCGCCACTTTAACCCCAGTTTTCCAACATTCAGGAATCATGCTTGTATGATATTTACCACCTCCTGTGTAACATGATATAATACTCATGTTATGAATTCAAACACAGACTAACCCCCCCTCACTGTGTCCTCCTTACAGCTCTATAGTCAACGTTCCAGGCGAGTCCACTTTACGCCGCGACTTCATCCGCCTGCAGCAGGAGAACAAGGAGCGCTCGGAGGCGCTGCGTCGCCAGCAGCTCCTCCAGGAGCAGCAGCTCCGCGAGCAGGAGGAGTACAAGCGCCAACTACTGGCAGAGAGGCAGAAACGTATCGAGCAGCAGAAGGAGCAGAGGAGGCGGCTGGAGGAGGTGAGAGGATGAAACCTTTTTTCTGCAGCTGTTCTCTGCTCCTATTTTCCGACATACATCTATATTTTTATTCATTAGCGTGTCATTACAAACTGTATGAAGCAAAGTTCATGTTTCGGAGCATGTTTTGAACAGAAAACACAAAGAACTGGAGAAAAAATTTCAGACACTTAGAAATTAAGATGGACAACTTTAAAGCTCCATCTACGGAAGCCCATACAGGCCAAGATTTTCTACAACAAACAACTTGTTTTTTTCATTATCTCAAAAAAACTTGAGTTCAGCTGAACATGAACTCTCTGACACATTTTGACGTATTTCAACATTTAACAGTGATCAAGACAGAAAGTTTTAATTTCCATTCGTGGATTTGTAGCATTTGCAGTCATTTGCCAAGAGAACCCACATTTCCACAGTGAAACGCTGAAAACACCACAGACACGCCCTGAAACATTTGATTCACGTGCGCTACAGACTTTAAAGCATGGATGCCCTGAAAAACCACAAGGCCAGAAAAATACATAGTTCTTATTTTGAGAAAAAAGAGCAAATGCATTGCAGAAAATCGTGGCCTTTAAGGGCCTCCGTATCTTGCAAAGATCTCTTTAGAAAAGTGTGCACCCAAACCAAAACACCAGTTTTTGACCTCATCCTCCATCCATAGCCAAGATATTTGTCTTGAAATTGAAGAACAGGAAAACTGAGAGCCATTCTTTCACCTCCAGAGAAACTGGATCGATTTTGTTTTATTTATCCTCACTTCATGTGTCCGGTTTCTGTCCACACGCTTCCTTAAAGGAGCAAGATTAGATTCTGTTTCATTCGTGACAACATTCAAGACTTTCCCTTCAAAATTTAGCAACAATCCTTCAAAACCAAAACCATTTAGAAACAACTTGTTACTGATAGTGTGAGAGCCAGGGGAGCTCTACTGAGTTCATAACACAGTTTATGTGCATCTTTATCTTTTTTAGCTTGATTGTTTTTTGTATCAGAGACTCAAGAATCAATTTGAAGCAGCTGCAGGAAAACAAATAATTGGATTCCCCAGAGGACGAGTTTCAAACTCCTTTTTCTGTAATTATCTTTATCTCTTTGAGCTTTGGTTCTTTTCTGTTTGAGTGGAGAAAATAGGTCGTAACTGGAGACAGAAGTGGACGTTTGCCAAGAGATGATTATTATAAAGTTGGACAGAAGTGGACTCAGCTAAACTCGGTTGAAGGATGGGAGGAGACAGAGACCTAAATACTTGAAGAGAGAGAAAGAGCGAGAGAAGGGGGGCACCGCACAAGGAGCTGAGGAGACGCCGCAAGGTTTTCTCTACCCCGTAAAGGTGCAACACCTCTGACAAAGAGAGGAGTTTAAAAAAAAGGAGTCTGAGCTCTGAGTTTTCCCACAGCGGTTGCAGCTCCGGGCTGTGTTTGTGATTCATGACTCAGCTTGTAGATGAATGAGTCGGCAGAGGCTGAACTGAAGCCATGCGAGATAAATCAGCTGCTCCCCTCTGACTGATCGCTTCCTGAAACCTGAATGCTGAGCTCTGAATCTGTACAAACACGACGCCTCAGTAACCGGGTGTCCTGCAGCTCTACGTGCACGACACACACACAGGCTGGGACCAATTTAATATCTTCATATGTCGTCCTGAAGAGCTAAATCTGAGATAACTGTCTCTCAGACTTAAGGTTTTACTCTGATTTAACGTTTAAACTCATAAAACAGCAAATGACATGTTAGGAGTTTCAATTTAATCTCAACCCTGCAGCTCGTCCTCAGCTATATTTTTATTTTCCCAGTTTAAGAGGTAAATAGAAGCATTTTCATACAGTAGGGACAGAAAATGACGTACAGTTTGTAGGATTTAAAGGGTAGCTTGAATCCTAACTTCAGGGAACATAAGGCCTGATAATCCATCAACAGCTGGTGGACTTTAAGGGAATAACTCAACAGATGGCTTTGAATTTATTGCATCGAATAAAAATAGAATATAATCATTTTTTTCTTTGCTCCGCGGCTGTAAAACTAGCAGCAGTTTGTAAATCAATGCAGGGCTGGTCTGTAAATATCTCAGTGTGTTTGCATGACACGTGCTCATGTTTCTGATTAATCACAACACCATTAACCTTTCCAACAGATTAAATGATCATCATCCATTTTTTCTTTGTTTAGAAAATCTGTCTGATTTGGGTCACCTCACATTTAGCTGTGGGACTTTCTTTGCGTGCTCTGTCTCGCTGTTTCTCTGCTCAGCTGCAGAACCGAGGAGGAATATCGGGTTAATGATGTAACATTTAGCTCACAGCAACAACAAGTCACACTTCTGTTTGGGTCACACGATGCACAATCTGTGTTTGTATCCATGCAGTCAAACACCAAACTTCAAGCTCTCTTCATTTTATGTTTCATGAAGAATTAAAAAAAAAAAAAACAGGAGCTGTGTCACATATGACTCCACAAAAATCAGATCTAGGACAGTCCGTCAGCCGGGACATGAACAAGTTTTTTCTCTCGTTTCCTCCCGCAGCAACAACGACGTGAACGCGAGATGAGGAGGCAGCAGGAGCGTGAGCAGCGCCGACGCGAGCAGGAGGAGAAGAGGCGCGTGGAGGAGATGGAGCGACGCCGCAAAGAGGAGGAGGAGCGCAGGAGGGCGGAGGAGGAGAAGAGGAGGGCTGATAGAGAACAGGTACGACGAGACAAATACACAGAGGAAAGTTTAAGAAACCATTTCAGTACTTATCAGGGCCCTCTAGATCTTTCTTTTTATCAGGGGTGGGAGAAAAAATGGTATCACTTTATTTGATGGGGTACACACAAGACTGACATGACACTGTTAGAAACATGACTGTTATTAAGTTGAAGAACATTTCATGCATGTTTATGAATGTTGTCATTAATTATGTCACCTTCAATGCAAATTGTTTCTTTGTTATGACAACTTGACATTTACAAAGACAACCTAACCTGCCACTTTTTTGTAAATGTTAAGTTGTCATAACAAAAGACATCCCCAAACAATGTCAACTTTGTATTAAAGGTGACATAATTGACCTAAAGGCACCTAATGACAACATTTATTAACATACATAAAGCCTCCTTTAACTTAATGACAGATGTAAAGTCACTCTTATGCAAACATACACCTTCAAATAAAGTCTTACCAAAAAAATCAATTCACATAAGTATTAGAATTTTTTGTTTTGTGATTTTTAACAAAAAACAACCATTTTTTCCCAATGTAAATGCTTCAGTTTTCTCTTCAAAGCAGGTTTTTTAAAAGAGAGTATAAACAGCTGGTTCAGATTTATTGATGCTGAGTTAATCTTAAAAACTGACTCACATGTGATGTGAATCTTCTGGGGGAATACGACTCCTGGATGCAGTCTGCAGACTTCATCATCATTCAACTTTTTCACTGAACTGAAGTCACACAAATCTGCAATATTATGAATCGTGCCAGTCCTCTTTTTTTCCTTCATAAAATAACTTGAGAGCTTTGAGGGTTGATTTTTGATCCCAAAACATGTATATCAATTACAACCCTGTTCCAGCTGTTTTTGTTATACCTGTAGCATCATTTCAGATTTTATTTCTTTGCTGCATTACCGTGAAACTGTACTGCTAAGACCTGAACATCCCTGTCCTGCATCGTCTGATAAAGTGTCTCTGATTTAGATTGTTCAAGTGTGGAGTTTGAAGTCGATTGTTGGAATTTTGAGAAACAAATCCCCCAAGAGTGTTGCAGTCGATTGAAGTTAACTTTTTTTATTGACCGATGTGAATTCATGGTCTGTGTTTCCTCCAGGAATACATCCGTCGTCAGCTGGAGGAGGAGCAGAGGCACCTGGAGATCCTGCAGCAGCAGCTGCTCCATGAACAGGCCATGCTGCTGGTGAGTTTGTCGGCTCTGAAACTAATCACGGAAAAGTTAGAGCTTTAAGTTTCTGCAGACAGAAGAAACCGATGCAAGTCCTGGAGAAATCGCTCTTAAAGGCTTGATATGTTTCTCAAACGTGGGCAACAACAGGGGAAAGAGTTAGCGAAGGATCCCTGCAGAGATTTACAGTTTATGGTCAAATAACTTTTTTTTAAAGAGGAAAAACTCTCCCATCGTTCCTGAAACAGCTGACAGAAACAGTTATATTACCTCTGAGAGTTTTGGGGTTGTGAGTGTATTGTTCCCTTTTTTATTTACCGAGGTTTCTTCATCACTGTGTGACTTTCCTAAACAGTAAATTCAGATTCAGCTCAATATTTACAGAGCACAAAACAACACAAACGTTGGACTCTAGTTGCTGTAAAATGAGAGATTAATCTTTAATATTTTGATGAATCGGGTCCACATGTAGAGTTTTGTTGGAGAAACTACAACAAAAATTTGAGCTGTCAGCATAGGAGAGAATAATTCAAAAATATTCAGTCAGTTTTTTTTAATCTACTTTCCTTCACCTTTGTTCATTCAGTTGCTCTTTTAACAGTTCCCTTTCTGTCCCCCAAAATCTACAATACATCCTGAATGTTATTTCCATCTGCTGTGGTTCCTTTTAAGCATTTCCACATCTCCCAGACTGTTGAATTTCATAATGCAGGTACTCATTATTCCTCCGTTACACAAACTTTCCTGAGTCAGTTCCCCTCAAAATCTAATACTGCATCAGTTTTTTGGAAGCTCCTTCGGACTTTAATAGATCTCAGAGGACCTGTTAACAGCTGAGGTTGAGTTATGTTGAATATTCTCCTGTTTTCAGAGGGGAAGTGAGGATGTTTACAGGGGATGGCGTCACCAGGAAACGAGTCAATCAGGAGGAAGTGAGGTTTTATTCCAGGTGTTTACAGGTTATCTCCACGGCTTTGTGTGACTTTTTATTGTAAAGGGTTAAATCCTCTCAGGGTTTAAAGAGGATACTCAGATAATAAAAGGATATGACCAATCGTATCGTCACTTCCAGGCTTCACACCATCTCTCCACCGTTGGCCGTGCTCCCAGGTTCCTCCACAGCCACCGTTTATAAACTTCTTTCCTTTACATCATGATTGGCTTTTTCCCACAGGAACTCTCAGAGCAGGTTTAAAGTGCTTCAGCGTTTTCTTTGGCTGGATTTACGAAAAAAATCATTCAACTTATTCACAACGTTCTCATTTAGAAGCAGCTCATGGCACCAAAACTTTAAAAAATCATTAGAGTTTTTATTGCTGAGCGGTTTTACTTTTGACCTTTTCAACACTTTTGACAGCTCCAATGTGCAGTTGAGCAAAGTGGAAAATTGTTTTTTTATTTACAGTTTAAAAGTTAAAGTTGCTTAGGTGTTTTCTAAGTTGGAGCCTTGTTTGTGAAGAGTATGAAAACATGTTGATGTTGTGGGATCACGTGACCCTCCCTGCTCTCAGGAGTATAAATGGCGGGAGCTGGAGGAGCAGCGTCAAGCCCAGAAGCTTCAGCAGCAGCTGCAGCAGGAACAGGCCTACTTGCTGTCGCTGCAGCAGAACCAGAACCTGGACGCCTCCAAAACCGCCTCGCAACAGAGCGTCAAACCCCAACAGAACCAGGAACAGGAGCGGATCAAACCTCTGCAGAACCCTGAGAACGATGCAGTGAAACAACCGCAGACTGCAAACTCTGAACCGTCTAGATCGGGTCAGAATCGCAGTCTGGAGAAAACCACAGAGCCAAAGCTTCCTGTCGCAGACGTTCAAGGCCCCGCCCCCAACTCTGAGCCAATCAGAGAGGTGACCCTCGCAGCTCGTTGCTGTCATACTCACAGCTGTAGATCTTCTCTTGCTTGTCTGTTCTGGCTCATGTTGCTTTGGGTTGTATTAATAACGTGGTGATGGCTAGATGCTGGTGTGGGACGCTTTGTTGATGACTAGAATGTGTTAATACTTCTTTCTGATTGTGATCTAATCACTTGTCTGGTCCGTAGTAGAGCTATTGAGTGATCTTTTGTCAAACTACATGCCCGGGAATTTCATCAGGTAAATATCAGGTTCAAATCATCTCAAATAATGCAAAGACATGATAAAGTGTTTGATCAACTGATGCAAAACTTTGCGTTTGGTGGAGAAAACTGCAACGTGTGCATATACATATTGAATGAGAAATTGTTGACAAGCAGAAAACAATGAGCAATGAAGACAAAACTTAAACCCTGAAAACACAAAGAAGAAAAATGACACTCAGATGAAGGCTGTCAAAATAAGAAGCTACTTGATTAGCTTTTTCCTGAGATAACAGCTCATGCAAAGGGTGTTTCCCTCAGAGAAATTTGGATTTAACTTTTCTTTTTCTTTTTTTAAAGATATTTTTTGGCCTTTTCTGCCTTTAAGTGGATAGAGGAGGACAGCGGATAGAGTAGGAAAGGGGGAGAGAGCGGGAAACAGGCCACAGGCAGGAATCAAACCTGAGCCACCCGCTCGAGGGCAAACGTCATGGTGCGCGGCCATATCCACTAGGCCATCTGCGTCCGGATTTATCTTTTCTAAACTCGCAAATCTTAGTAAAATACATGGAAATCTCAGTTGTAGGCTCACAGGACAAAACTGTTCAAAAACCCTCCTCTTTAATCTTTTTCCTCATCTTTTTCCAGTTTTTACGTCTTTGTAGAGAAGTTGAATAAATTCTCACCTAACGTTCTCCTGGAGCCAGATGAGTGTTGTCTTCACCAGTATTAATGAAAGCGCTGTAATAATTATCCTCCTCATTAGAGCTCAGTGTGACTCTTTGTCCCTCCTTACTCAGCAGCCTGCTGTTTCCCTTCAGCGCCTGGTAGGAAAAGAAAGCCGATGACCTATGATGTAGGTTTTTTTCTCGATGACTTCACAGAAAAATGCTCTGATAACTACGAATAATGAAAAAACAATTCCTCAATGCTCCATACTAGTGTCGCTTCTAAGGTCTGCAGGTTTAGGCTTGGAAAATAATGCAAAACCATCATCTGATAAAATATTCCAGGCCCATGATTTACTTAAGCACTTGAAGATTTCAGCTTCAGAACAAACCAACCTTCAGGATTTCCTCTGAAGTGTCCCTGGTGTCGGACCCTCTGTGTCTCCTAACCTTTGTGTTTCAGTCTGAATGTTTTTCCCTCTATGTGAAAAATGCATGACACTCTTTGCTGGTCGTGGTGCCGTCGTCCTTTTAGCGGCAATGTGGGATTATAACGACAACAATAACACTGCTGCCCTTGAGAAAAAGCTGCTGGTGAGCCTGTATCAGCAGATGATAGTGTTTTATAAATGTGCTCTGCAGGGGGAAACTAACAAACGCCTAACGGCTCCTGTCCACTTCCTCCTCTCCGTGTCCTCCTAACGCTGACCTGTCGTCGTCATCAACCTCAGCTCATGTTTGCTTTTCTTGTCTCTGTCCTCGTAAGGCTGATGAGCGGTACCGGAAGAACATCCAGGGTTCTCCTCAGGCCGCTCAGACCAAACCGCAGCAGCCTCCGGTGCCGCCACGCTCCGAGTCTTCCTACCCCAACGGGAACTCTGCATCCGAGGCGCCCGCCATGCACCGGCCCGTGGAACCACAGGTAGAATCCACATATTCAAACTTCTCTTCTGCTTTCTTTGTTTCTGCGTTTTAAGTGGGTGTTGTGTGGGTTGTTTACAACTCGCTGCCTTTTCTCTCACAGGATTCAGATGTGTTGTAGCTCAGTGACCACATCAAGGAGATACAGCTCGCTAACTTTGTCTATGTTACCTTTACGCTGCTTTTAACTCCAGATCTGTTTGTCCACAAAAGAGAAGATAAAAAGTGAGACACTGTGGAAAACATGAAAATGTAAACACACACTGAGTCACATGTCACGCTTGTTTGATTTTATTCCAGAGTGGAAACTTCCTTTTTATGGTTTCAATTGAGAGTTTTCTCCATGCAGGTTGAATTTTAGCTCACGAGAGGAGATGCTGAAGTTAAGCAGATTCTATTAACATGGATTTGCATCTGATTGTTATGGAAACCAATTTCTGACCGGTAAAAAAAAAAAGAAGAAATAAAAACTTGCCTTTTTGAGATGATTTTTGTTCATTTTGAATCAAATTTTGAGAAAAAGTTGTCATAATTATGCAATAAAAAGTTGTAATTTTGAGGTGAAAAGTCAGAATTCTGAGATAAAACATTACATTTCGGGATAAAAAGTTGATATGTTTTGGGATGAAAAGACAAAATTTGAGATAAACCCCAAAAATTGAGATATAAAGTCAGAAAGTTTGATATTAGGTCAAACTTTGAGATGGAATGTCAAAAAAATGTAAGATTAAGTTGACATTATGAGACAAAAAGTCAAAATTTTGTGATAAACTCAAATAGTTGAGACGTAAAGTCAAAATATTTGGGATGAAAGTCAACATTTTTTGGATAAAAAGTTGAAATTATGAGACAACAACCTGAAATTTTGAGAAATAGAGTCAAAGTTTTGACTTTTTTCCCCAAAATTTGACTTAATAAGGGAAAAAAATCTTCACAAAGCCAGTCTTCCATTTTTATTTTTTTCAATGGTGGAAATGGGCCTCTATAGACGTACATTGTAGACATGCAAAAATAAGTTAAAGTACAGCTGTTAGTTTAAAAAATTAGAACTCTGTCATGATTTTAACCTTAAACAAACAAGAATTTTGAGTGAATCATATTGATAATACTTCTTGAAAGAACTTCATCAGTCTGTTCTCTTGAAGTTTGGGTTTCTTGGCTTTGAACGTTTTTAACCCTTACACATTTCTCTCTCTCGTTGTAAACCTGTCAGGTAAAGTTTATTTTCTGTCAGCATCATAAAGTTCGGAGGCTCGTTTCTCACTTCAGCTGTCCCCGTTCGCAGTTAAATAATTTATGGTGCTGTCGCTCACTTCACTGCTCTACTTAGTCTCAAATGGATTGAAAAACGAGAACATTTCAGTTTAATTTGAAAACAGAAAAACGACGTGTTGCTGCTTCGCCTCCATGTGGCATCTGTCTGTGATTGAACCTCTAACCTTTTTTCTTCATTATCTCATTTTTTGCTCTGTTGAATTCAGAATACTTCAATGTTTTCTCGTTATTGTTTTATCTTTAAGCGATGTTGTGCTGCTCTACTGTATTTCTCCTCCTTGAATCATCTGTAGCTGAACTCTTCTGAGGTGTTTTATCCTGAAAATGGATCCAACTTTCACCAATTCTTCTGATTTTGTTACTAATTGTATTCTCTTTTCCCATGATGCACTTTTTGATCGACAGGTTGCCCCCCCCCATGCAGAAGGAAACAAAAGCACTTTTACCAAACGTTTACTTTTTTTATCCAACTGTGTGTAGGGTTGAACATGAGAATAATAATTTCCTGGTGTGTAATAAGTTTGTGTGTTTGTCCTCTGAATACATTATGTGTCGGTCCTTAATTCATGGACGCTGCAGAGTGACTAAGTCGGCGTATTAGTCATCTTCTCAGCGAAGAATTGGAAGCACTGAGCATGAATAATCACAGTTCACTGAAGTCAATCTGTTTGAATATGTCACACAGATTAAATTATACAAAAAGGATGCTGTAACTGCTTTAATTGCAGAGATGATGTAATTAACTACCGAGTTATAAATCATTCGTCCTTGTGTTAAACGTGGATTAATCAGTTTTCTCTCATTGGTTGTCCTCGTGTTGATGTATAATCAGGGTCTAGATTACGGTCACGTGAAGTCTTTTTAAGGGCTGATTAAAGATTATCAATGAAGATTAAATAGTTTGATGTTTAAGTGAAGAAGTAAGAAGCTGCTGGAGCTGAATGAGCACACTTGTTTTAGAAAATATGAAATCATCATGAGCCTGGTTGGAGGAAAGACATTCCTGTTTATATTTTGTATGTGAATTTAAATGTGACTTCCACCTTCTTTGGGAAGTTTATTTTAAGTGATTTTTGCAAAAACTTGGGTAGAAAATCTCACACATGGATAAGGTGAAAAAAACCTCCAGCATCTTCTGTCAAAGTCACATATTTCCTTGCAGAAAACCCAAATGTGTGTCTGTATATGTTTGCATGACAGCCTCTGTTCAACTTTATTAAAACAGTTCATCTTCATGCTTGTTGCTGGTGGTGAAGCTGAGTCCTCCTGAGACCCACATGTCATCTTTATGCTATAAGTATTGATTTAAATACATTTAAAATAGACTGGAGAAAAAAAACAGCAGATGTCTGTCTTGAAAAGTTTGCAGTCTTATAAAAGTGTAACATAAAGGAGCATAGAACTTTAAATATTACAAAAGCTCTAAAAAACACTTCTCTTTTACGTCTCAGGATCTACTCAGCTTCATCTTTGTCTACTTGGCTGCTTTTATTTTATTTCATTGCTGCATTTTTTTACCCCCTGTTCGACTCTCACAACTCAAAGTACGACATGATTGCTCCTGTTGTCCAGGCTGCACCTTAATGCCAAATAAGAAATTAAATATACACCTCCCTGATTCCTATTCTGACTCAAACTAAGGTGCAGCTTCAGTGACAACAGGTAGAAGTTTATGCTCATGCACTTGTGTTCTGTGAGTGTTGATTTTGCTCCTTTTGCTCTTGAATACCTTGGGTTCTTTGGGGGTTTTGCTACGATTTGGAGCCTTTCAAATATGTGCAGCTGATTCTAAAAAAAGTCTCCACCACTAAATTGACCCTTCTAGATACAGCCAAAACAATAAGTGTGATGGCATTTTTAGGAGTCCAACTCATGTTTGGATAAGTGCTGGAGTCATTTTCATGTCTCACCAAGTTGGACCTTTAACATCTCCACCTCTCACTGCGCTGAGATTAACCCAAAGAAACATCATCACAAGGTTAAATACACAGAGAAGGGATTAAATGTAAGACTTCCTGCTTCTTAAAAGCTTGGTTATAAATCCAGAATTATTATTGTAATCTCTACATTTTCATCCAACCAACTACAGGATGGATATTCATGAATAACTCTCAGCTTTTTGATTTAAATAGGGGTTCCACACGGTGCTGTTTCAGGCCCCTTAAGGCTCCAATCTAACAAACCCCTTAAGACACCCTGACCCCCCCCCACCCTGTCATGGTGCACTGCATGCAGACTGACCCCCCCCCCTCCCCTTTCCTCCATGTGCTCTTATTGTTCGTAAGGTCCGCTCTCATCTGGCTGCTTTAAAGACCAACATGGCCTCATCAAACACCTCCGCCACCGCCACCGCCCCGCCCCTTGTGTTGCGGTCGCACTCTTTCACCGAGCCACTCGCCCCTAGCTTTGAAAACCTTCAGCTTCGCAACAGCCAGGAACCCAGTCAGCTCCATCACCCTCCATCTTCATCACCATCCTCCTCATCATCACGCATTGACCCACAACCTCACCCTCAGACCAGGCCCTTACCCCATGAGCCAGCCCCCTCTGAGGAAGTCCCGCCCCGGGTAAGAACAGGGAGGAACCCCCCCCCCGGGTGTAGACTGGCAGTGGTAGTTCCTGTCAAATAACTGAAATTATTATTATCCTGAAGTCATCATCCTTATTGATGATTACCGTAATATTTAGAATATAGGTCACTCTGGAATATAAGTCAGTCAGTTTTTATAGGTGTCATTGAGGGTTAAGGTTTAAACCTTATACCTGGGTAAAAACGTCCATTGCTCCATACAAAGTCAACAAATTGTAGTTTTTTCAGCTGTTTTTGCACCTTTGATTTTGCTACCCTACATTCTACTGGTGCAGTAATTGAGCCCAGGAGGGGTAGCATTGGAAGTTGTGAGGTACAAACTGCCTGCAACTACCTGCAAACAATTAGCTTAGGGAGAGAGGTTGCTATAAAGTAAACAGCTAGACTCCCTCACATTAATCCAGCAATGCATTGCCAAAAAATTAAAAAAAGTGTGTCTTTTACACTGGATTTTACGGTAATTTAAATCACTGTTAACCCGAAAGCTCTGTTCTCTTCCCTTCCATTCTCGCACTGTAAAATACCAACAGAAAATACTGTAAAAATAACAACAGAGGGGGAGAAGATGTAGAGAGAATATGTATTCAGACTTCTGCATTTGGAGAAACGCCCACCTGAATATACAGTATGTCGGTCAGTAAGTATAGGAAAGACGGGAAACTATACGTTAACATCCCAGAAACTTTAAATTGGCTTCACAGAGTCAAAGTTAGATGCTTAGAAGAGGCACAAACCATCTGTTATAAACAGATCTGCAGCCAGGCTGAAGCACGACCCCGTCAGGACTTAAATGTATAGTAAACATAAAGGTCTGCTGCATATTCTATATTTAAAGGAGACATATGTTTAACCCTTCATTTTTACTGGTCTATATTTTTCCTCTTAACTTTGCTGCTGAACAACATATAATAACGTCTGCTTATAGAGTATAACTCTGAATTATAACGCCTGCTGTACCTGGACATCTGCTCTGAGGTGTGTCTGCTTTGGCTGAACTGAATTTACATGTGACTTAGAGGGAAACATGTGGGTTTGCTCTGGGTTATATGAGTTGGTGCTCCAGACTGTGGTGGAGGGAAGATGATTTCATAATGTACCTTTTGGTGCATGCATGGAATTTAAAGAGCATGTGATTTTGGGAAGTATAGCATAGTCTGCTGTTAAAGTCTGCAAGCAGGAATTTAGACTTTGATGAGGCTCAATATGGACCAATGCACTTTGAAAGTCAGTCATTATCAGAGAAGTGATTTGTTTCACCTGGAAGCTCTTGCAGAACTCACTGGACATTTTTTGTGCTCAACTTATTCCCTACAAGCAAATTCACAGACACAGAGTTGTTAATGTATGAGTTGGTCATTGTCTCCGTTGCAAAAGGTTCCTGTCAGGACTACTTCAAGGTCCCCGGTGTTGTCTAGGCGAGACTCACCTCATCACCATGGCAACGTCTCACAAAGCAGCCATGCTGTGCACCGCAACCCTGCCAGGTAAACTGAATAACCTTAATTATTTGTTTTAACCCGGGTTTTTTGAAACTTGTGAAAGTGTCTTTGTCTTATTTTAAGGAAAAAATAAAGTTTAAGACATAATATGGTCCACATTTACTAGACAAGTCCAGAAATGTCTTGTTTTAAGTTATTTAAAGACAAAAAATGATGTCTGAATTGCATGCAATGAGGGGAAAAAAATTGTTGATGGGTTAAGAAAAAAGTTTTTGTGTTAAGACATTGACATAAAGTCCACAAGCAATTTCATTTTCCCTGCATTGGCAGATTTTCGTCACTCTTTACAAGCAACATTTTTGTCTTTTATATCTTGAAATAAAACATGTTTTTTTAAACTTAATATGAGCCACATTTACCTTACCAGTCCAAAAACATATCTTCCTCCAAAAACAAGACTTAAACACTCGCTTGGATTTCAGTTTTTGCAGTGTTAAAAGATATATAGTAATGGAAAGCTTCAAGGCTCATAAATACAGGAGTTTATAAGTTATGAACAGTGGTAGTCTTGGGTTTTATGGTGTTAAAAAATCTTAAAGTTTTCTGAAATATGATCATTTTGATACTTCTAGTTAATAAATCTACAGATCTGGTTAGTTTTATGTGTGTTATGTGTTAAAACTGGGCCAATAACAGCGCCCTGTGGGACTCCACTGGTTAAATCTTTAGAGGAGAATATAGAAGCACAGCTCCTGGATGTTTATAGAGAACATTTTTCTTCTTCAGCCATGAAGCAAATGAGAACTCCACAATGTCAGTCTGTGAGAGAAAGTCATTTCCAGTCTTCAGGAGAAAAATCTGAGCGCTGTGAAGCGGTGTGAAAGCAGGCTGCTGCTTTCTGCCGTCTAATTAAAAAGACATGAAAAAGAAAGACTTTTCAAAGACTCTGGAGAAAAACACTCACCTTGTTAGGAGATGGATAACTCTCAAACACACACTCACACACTTACACACAGGGTTGTGTCGGTACATTCAGTGCACGCAGGGTCTTCACTGCCTGTCTGTGCGGATCTGATCTTTGTCTACAGATTTGTGTAGGAGGATTTACGTAACAGTGAGAGCTGTCTAACCTTGTGATACTTATTTACTTGTGTTGGACTATTTTCTATTTCCAAACCACAAATTTTCTTTCTGTTATTTCTTTCTCTTCAACGACCCTGTGGGTTTTTCATATCGAGTCAAACAGAATGTTCTGTCTGTACACAATAATAATAAACACAGTTATAAAATCTCATCATTGCGGGGAAAACAGAATATGCTGTATCTGACTTTCTTGACTTGTCTGTTGGCTCCACAGCGCCGCAGAGCCTCGGCTGCTGTGGGAGCGGGTGGAGAAACTGGTTCCCAGACAGACCAGTAACACCGGCAGCGGAGGCTCCAGCTCCTCCAGCAGCTCCAGTAACTCCAGCTCTCAGCCCGGTTCTCACTGCGGCTCTGGAGAGAGGTTCAGGGCCCGCTGTGAGTCCAAACACACAAACCAGCACTCAGAAACACTCAGGGTTGGACAGTGTAAATGCAAGAAAAAAAACATGTCACAGCAAACACTGACCTCTCACCTCCACCTCCTTCAGCCTCCTCCAAATCGGAGGGCTCACCCCTTCAGCGGCCTGACAATGCCGGGAAAAAACCCGAGGAGAGGAAGGACTTGGTCAGGCCGAGCAGACCAGCGGTGAGCGTTGACTCAGAGTAGCTCTAGCTGGACTAGATCTAGAGCTAGACCTGCTGGACTGTGTGTGAAGACTTGTTGTGGTCTGTAGGTTGTGGTTTGGTTTTGGGACTGAGCTCACTGGCTGCTCTTCTTCTCTTTACCCCGGTCTTAACCCATGCCCTTTTCTTTTTTCTCATTCATTGTTCTGATTAACACACTAACCTCACTTACAGTCGCTTGAAGGCATCAGCTGCGCAAAGCAACCTGTTTCTTCTCTTCATCTTTCGGCTTCACTGCTCTCACGTTGGCTTCTCATTGGCTGGTCTAACCTCCTTCTTCTTCTACAGCAGTTTTCTGTTTCCTGCTTCCCCTCCTCAAAGAGAGACTAACGAAAAATCTTTATGACATCTTTTCTACCGAATTGCACATGAATTAGTGGTGATGGAAATTGCAGCAGACTCCAGCAGAGTTAGAAAAACAGAATCAAAGAGAAAGACGTCTGATTGGTGTTTACCTTTCACCTCCTGACCTGTAGGACCTCACGGCTTTGGCCAAGGAGCTGCGTGCAGTGGATGACGTTCGTCCTCCAAATAAGGTAACAGATTATTCATCCTCCAGTGAAGATTCGGATACGACTGATGACGATGATGATGAAGAGGTGGATCAGGAGGCAGGTGAAGAGTCGACCTCTGGCCCTGAGGACTCTAAAGCTGTGTAAGGACACAATTAACACATATTTCGTGAGTCAACAACGCCAGAGTGTCTGAGTTGAGGGTTTAACAGTATCTGCTTTTCTTTTCTCTGTAGTTCTTCCCGGTTGAGTAACGGCGAGACGGAGTCAGTGAAAACCATGATAGTCCACGATGAAGGTGAAAGCGATGCCGGCTCCACGCCCTGCAAAGACAGCACGCTGATCGTCAGACAGGTACCAATAGACGAGAAACAACGAAAACCAGCTCAAAAAATCACTCAGACCCCAGTTTTTCTGTTTTGCATTTTGTTTATTCATACCCCAAATGTTTTTACCATTTTGTTGCTGCATGTTTCGTTGATCATGTTCAGTTCTTGTGTTCTTTGTGGCTGATGTTTCGAGCCAAAGTGAAGAGGATAAGTTTAGTTTGGGTTTACCTTTATAGTTAAATACTTACATTAACGTCATTTTGCCTTTTTTTCCTCCTGTAGAGTCCTAGGTAATCTAAACTACTGTTATAAACAAGTGCTACTGGCCTGTGATTGGTGATACACACTTCCTAAAAGTTTGTCTTTTTAACCCATGGGAAAAAGGAATAGAAGATGGCTGTTTGAAAGCCTAAAAAAGAGACAACTTTGAGAGTCTGTCACAAACAACACACCAAAATCAGTCTTGAAAAATCCTGTTTTACCCAAACAACAACCTCTGGTCTTCGAGGCATGTTGGAGCATAACATGTAACAATGACCTGAAATGTGACCTAAAACCCAAAATGTAACAACTGTTCAATAATGTATCAAACATGCTGAGCCCAAAATGTAACAAATTTTCTACTTTTTGGGTGAAAAGTTAAAACATTTTGGGCTCCGCATTGGTTACATTATTGGCCACTTGATTACTACGTTCTACAAAGTGTTTGTTAGGTGGATGAAAACTTTGGGAATGGTACAATTTAGTTCTTAAGACGATAAATGTTTAATTATAATTTTGTCTTTTAAAGTGAAACGAATGTTCACACTGTACATGTTTAGAAATTAATGATAAATTTAAGACAGTTTTATGATGACAGTTAGAAAGTATACTAAAAGTTAAGGGGGTGGGACCAGTTAAGCTTATACTTCTTCCTAATCCTTTTGCTCTTGTAAGCTGAGAATCTGAAGAAATTACAGTTTAATGTTACTGTCTTGTTTTCACTTTTTTGATTACTACATATACCACTTCTTTTTCTATTATATTGTCGTGTGTTTAACTAAAAAAGCGATATCAATCAATCTGGCCCCTGCTGAGATAATTGGCTTCAAAACTCTGTTTCATACACGCATGTTGGTACCAGCCAATCACAGCACTTATTAAAAGCTCTACTGGGAGAAAAATGCATTTAAAGCTCTGATTTTGTAAATCATCCGGATGATAGGTCAGAAGTTTTCACTTAAAGTTGCAGTTTTTAGTTCAGATCACAGAAACTAACCCGACTTTTCTTGGTGCCTGTAGTTTAGCCACTGTAGCGTGCCCTTCGCTCTAGCTAACACCTTCCCGTCCCCGCAACTTATCAGGAACGCATCTAGACCCAAAGTGGTGTACCCCTCTTTCTACTTCCAGAGCACAGGTGACAACAGAAAGCGTCCGACCCCAAACCTGGGCCAAACCCAGACCCCGGGCCTGATCACGGGCTTTGCCCCGAGTCCAGGCTCAATGCAGGGCCCGGGCCTCATCCACCTCACCCCCAGCCCCCACCATCATCACCACCACCACCACCATCACCCCACACAGCACTCGGACAGGAACGGCTTCGCCGGCCGCATCCACCACCTCCCTGACCTGATACAGCAGAGCCACCATTCCTCCCCCTCCTCCTCTGCATCCAACTCCCCTTCCTCCTCCTCCAGCCTCGTCAGCCCCATCATGTCCCCCCAGAGCCCCCTGGACAAGCTCGGCATACTCATAGAGGTATGTCCCCTGAAAACCCAACTGCAGAACCTGCAGACTTTGATGCTTGTTTTTCTGAAATAATCTTCAACAAGTGAAAAGATCAAAATCTTCTTCTTCCTCTTCTGCTTGTACGACCACAACACTTCTGTTTGTATCCTCTGAGGCTGCTCCACCTTTTACAAAGCGTTCCTACAAACGTCTAAATCTCATTTTATTCCTCCATGTCGCCTATTTTCAGCAGATGAGTCATATTTCACATTCCTCAGACATAAGTCATAGTTAACAGAGCAGTTAGGAGCACATCGGCAAGTAAGATTCTCGTGCAAATACTATTTTTGACTTCCGTTTGGTTTTCCCTGTTGTTCTTTTGTCAACAGTATCCATATGTTTCACCTTCCAGCATTGTTTTTGCCTTTTTTGTCATTTTTCTATAATTTAACCCCTGATTGATGCCCGTTGTACTTGCATGTACCACATATTGAAATATCTATTTTTTTATTTGTGTATCCTACATTTGTCTTTATTTGAAGTTTTTATCTTTCAAAAATATCTACCTAAAACTCTGGATACTCTGCTTCCACTGACTCTGATTCTCTCTCATGATAGAGCCAATCCAGCAACAACATGCAGAAACACAAATCTTCTTCCTCCTTCACTCCGTTTATCGACCCACGTCTCCTCCAAGTCTCTCCATCCACCGGTAGCGCCCTCAACAACGTCGGTAAGTCCGTCCCCTATTGGCTGAATCACGTTCACAGACTGATGAACACGCTTCCCGTGTGGAGCAGGGGTTAGATAATTCGCCATTTTCCAGGCCAGATCTTTTCCATCCAGTGAAATTACATCACCTGATGCAGCTGGTGACCAACCACTGACCCCTAAGAGTCCACCAGATTGTTCGGTTTGCATCTAATCGCTCCAGATGGTCGTTTGAGAGAGGAGTGATAATATGTTACCTCTGCAGACTCCGCTGAGGTTTCTGAACTTACAAAGCTTGTTATGTGTTTCCAGTTTATGTAAGAAATCTGAATGATTTTATCTGATGCTCTGAGATATATAACCTACATTCAGTCAGGGCTGTTACAGGAAGGAGATATTCTTCACTAACTCTCTTTGACACTTGAATTCAGTTGTTTCCTAAGTCAAATTGTGCATCCACTTCTCTAATGTGTGACCATGTGACTGACCCTCACCCTGCCTGGTAAATTCTACATCCTACACTGTCCTACCTAAGCCCTTCCCTTTGACCTCTTAGGCTACGCCAACGACGCCCGGCTGGCAGAGGCGCTGAGGGCAGACCCGTCTCGAAAAGGCTCTGTAGTCAACGTGAACCCGGTGAACACTCGCCCGCAGAGCGATACGCCCGAAATCCGTAAATACAAGAAGAGGTTCAACTCTGAGATCCTGTGTGCTGCACTCTGGGGTAAGAAAAACTCTTCTTACTTAACATTTGGAATCAGAATCAGAATTTATTGCAAGGTACATTTACACATACAAGAAATTTGACTTTGTGTGTTGGTGCTAAACAATTAACTAGGAAATAACAAAACTAGCAACAACATAAATAATACAGAATGAGAAGATTTAAATTTTAAAGCTATAGAAAAAAAAAGAATATACTGTAAATTCAAGTGAAAAACATGGAATGTACAGGGGTGCAATGTAGGAAGGGATCCCAACTGTAAAAAACTGGCGTAATTGTCAGATTCTCAAGTTTCCGAGGGAACCTGAATGAATCACAAGTGACGTCAACTATATGCAAGAGAATTTCATCAACATCCCCTCAATTCTCATTTCTTCTTTGAAAACTTGCAGGAAATAAACCATTTCTAATTTTGAATTTAAAGAGCCACCACCAATATTTTTTTGTTTCTTATGCTTGAGGGAGCCTGAAAATGTGTTGTATACAAATTCTTATTGTTTAGATTTTTAAAAGGATACAATCAGAGAAAATTTGTTTCCAATTTTCCCATTTTTTGGACGATTTATTGCTTCTTAATGTTGTTACACTGCATGAAGACATAACAGAGTAACATCAACTTATAGCCATGGTTTTCGTGAATCTATGAAGGTGCAGAGCTTCACTTTGTAGAGAATAATAATATTGCATTGAGTTAAAATGTGACGGAAGAAGAAACAGCCAGAAACTGCTTGGTATCCTGGGAGTTAATGTATTTCATTTGTGCATCTTTCTTTTATGTTACATGATATACATGCTTTTCTATATAATAAGCCCTATTATATGTGGCTGTATCTGTTTATGTGATTTTAATTTTCCTTGCGTGCTAGTCTTAAAATGTTAATAATCATCATTACAGTTGTTTTTTAAGACTATTCATTGATTAATATTAACAGCCTGTGAGATGTTTGAGTACCTGTAAATTATGATAACACCATGCAACATGCCAAAAAATTCAACTGTGAGGAGCTGACACATTTTCTAGTCACAGCAATTCACGTCTTCACCACCAGGTGTCAGCAACGTTTCTGTAAATGAATCTGCAACGTTTGTGTTGAGTAGTGCTGATGGTTTTCTCACTTGTTTTTTTGTTGTGTGTGTGTGTGTGTGTGTGTGTGTTTGTGTAGGAGTGAACCTGCTGGTGGGAACAGAGAGCGGTCTGATGCTGTTGGACCGCAGCGGTCAGGGGAAAGTTTATCCTCTGATTAACCGGCGGCGCTTCCAGCAGATGGACGTCCTGGAGGGGCTGAATGTCCTGGTCACTATATCAGGTAAATACCCACACACACACACACACACACACACACACACACACACACACACACAGAACAGTAAATATCTTTATTCACACACCACTGGCTACTCTACCAAAAGCACTTAGAGACCCATATTTTTGCAATATGGTGCAATATTTCTTTACTCTGAAATATGTCAGAATATCAGATACACTTTTATGCAGTAGTTGATTTCTGCTCTACACCAGTGTTTCTCAACCAAAGAGACTAACTGTTGAAAACAACCTCTGCAAGAAAACAATATAAATGTTAAAAAGTGGCCAGAACAACAACATAAAAAGTAGCAATAAAAAAAGTTTAAGGTGGAGAAATGGTCATGCAGTAGAAAAAAATGGAGAGAATAATAGGAGATAATTTGGAAAATAGTCAGTAAGTAGCAGAAATGGAACAAAAGTGGCAAAAAAGAGTGAAAATAAAATGCACACAAAGCAGCAAAAATTGGCAAAAAATTGTGAGGAAAGCTTAAAAAAACTGTCAGAAAGTAGCAGAAGTTCCCAAAGGCCTGACATTGACCTGGTGTAATATTCTAACTTTCTTATACACTGAATTTTGTATTTTCATTATCTGGAAGTCATAAAAAAATAACATCCCCTTCAATATAGCAATTGCAATATAGGGCAAAATAATTACAATCAGATTTTTGCAAATCGTAAGACAACACTCAACCTCTAACCCACAGCTGTCTACACTGGAGCGTAACAGTGTTATGTAGCTGAATGTAGCCCGTGGAGTAATGAACAGGAGAATATGGATTACCAATAAAATGAGGATGTACATGGAGCATGCAGATTTTAAAAGTGATAAACAAAAGAAGAGTTTCACTTCTTGTTTGTGCTGCAATGCTCCGTCTTGTCTACTTCTCCTCTTGTTTCGATCACACGCCTACAAACACCTACAAACACCTACAAACAAATTTAAACCTCCAGCGTCCCATACGCTCTCAGACTGGTTGTCTAATGTTGCATGAGTATTTTCAGACACACTTAAGTTCCCAGATTTCTCATATCGAAAGCACATCCATGTTCTGACTTCTCTTATTTCACAGATTCTCTCTCATGCTCTCACACACACTCACACACACTCAAATGGACTGACTGACTGTGCAGACTGAAGTGTCACAACAAATATTTTGAGTAAATCAGATGTTGAGTAAATCCCAGCTTGTCATGCTGCGTCACGTGTGTGTGTGTACATTATGAAACACTGACATACTTCAGCTTTCCATGATGGAAGGAAACGCCGCAGAGCCACACGCATCTATTTCCTTTCTTGAAACATGTTTGCGTTGTCCACATGTCTAAATATGCGTCATGGAAAGATTTTTCTCTTTTCTGTTTGAGAGATCAACAAAGCATCCGTGAAGCTCCTGAGTTCATGTTCTCACTACGTCTCATCTTTTGTGATCCGATAACTAGGAAACCATCAAAACAAAACCTGAGACACTTTCTTGACACACAAAGCATGAAGCTGCGAGTGATTGCATGTAGTAGTTACCATGAACATGCACATTAAAGAGTGCAGGAGAAACAGCTTTTGATTTTAAGTGTTGAGCTAATAGAGTTTTCTCTGCTTTTACCAAATGTGAGTGAAGCACAAAAATGACACAGAATTCATACATGACGTGTTCATTTCAAACCAAGCTCATCATAAAGTTTGTGAGCTATAAGACTCAGAATGTTTACTCCTTTAAAAAAAAAAAAATCTCCAAAACATTAATCTGATTCAGTTACAATTCCTCAAACATATAAAAAAGGAAAACTTCTTTACAAAATGCTGAAAGGTTCATGTTCATGATGTACAACTCAATAACGCACCCTCTTCTTTGCAATCTTAATTGATTTCAATCTTTTGTTGTTTTTTCTGATGTTTTTTTTTTATCTTTGAGGGTGTTTGTTGGAGAAAATCTGAGTGGAAGAAAAAGAAAGACTGACCTCTAATTTCTGGCAACCTATTTTTGTTGTTTTGTGCACTCTTCCAATCCTTTTATTTACATGTCAAAGAAGGTAATAAAACCAGGTCCTTCGGTTAAACAGCAGCCACAAACGCTACAGTATTTTATTGAAAACTTTACCCCAAAAGTTGCCAAAATCACCCAATGAGTCAAATGTGATACAAAAAACTATATCACAGACAAAATGACAAAGCAATATTTTCGTGGATTTTGTTTAAAGTGTTAATAAACATCTTAGTTCCAAAAAATTTGAATTTTTTGGCTATTTTCTGGTGGGTCATGCATTACAGGGTTAAATTCTGCTGTCGACTAACAAAACTAAAATCCTTAACAACAGTCAAACAAGACCAAACATCTCCTGTCTGCATGTTTTTTTGCTTAAACACTTGCATATGTTACTTCCTCTATGTTTTGTCCTGTCCAAACTTGACCCATAATGTGAGAGTGAGTTATATTGGCACACACACACATATACACACACACACACACACACACACACATACAGAGTAAGTCACAACTGCCAACTTCCCGAAATGTTGCAAATTGGAGAAGACGTATAGAACAGGGCTGGAAAGTTTTAACCACAGATCTTCCTCAGATATAAAATGTACAGACCCAATTCTATACACGTTTGGATAATATGTAAACTGTTGATATGAAAAAAACACAAAAAAAAGAAATGGTGGTTTACCAAATCATATTAAGCCTACAAATAAATGAAATAATGAAGAGGAAACAACTTAAATATTGAGACATGAAGTGAAACTTTTAAAAGTGAATTGTTGACTCATTCCTCTGTAGTAGAGGATTTTAGCTTCTCAATAGTTCAGGGTCTCCTTTCTCATGTTTTTCATTTCCAAATGATTTCAACAACTCCAAGCTGCAGGTAGATAAATTTAGCACCTGGACCCCTCTACTACAGAGCCATACTGTTGTGCAAAATGCATTTTGATTTGCAACTGGATAGAAATACAGGATTTTGAAGAAAATAATCTAGGTACAGTTCTTTATCTTCAAAAGGCAAAAACAGGAAGTAAACACAACATGTTCATTAACCCTGTAAAGCCTAACCTATCAAAAATAATCAGAAAATTCCAATTTTTTGGAACTGAGATGTTTATCAACCCTTTTAACAAAATCCACAATAGAATATGGCTTTATCATTTTATTCATGATATATTTCTTGTATCACATTTGACACACTGAGCAATTTTGCGTACTATTTTATCTATTTTGTGAATGTTTTTTAGTAAACATGCATTCATTTAATGCAGAAAATACTTGTTAAAAAAAAATCTCACTGCAACTTCTTGAAAATCAAGCAATGATTTTCTTGAAAATATATGAGTGGGTGATTTCATGAGAGCAGGCATTTTGAAAAGAGCCAAAATAAAACTTCAGCTCACTGTAGTGATATAACAATCCTCAAGGTGGTAGAATATGTTTTTAAAAATAGTTTTAACAGGTTTTTAAATAAATTATTGATTATTTTGATGATATAGAGGTCTTTGAACTCACATATCAAAGATGATACGTTTGGCTTTACAGGGTTAAATTGTATGTTTACGTTCCTCAAACTGTTTGTTTTTAGAAGCTGGTATAGAAAATAGACATGAATCTGTTCTGAACCTCTACAGGTAAAAAGAACAAGCTCCGTGTGTACTACCTATCCTGGCTGAGAAACAAAATCCTGCATAACGACCCCGAGGTGGAGAAGAAACAGGGCTGGACCACCGTAGGAGACCTGGAGGGATGTGTGCACTACAAAGTTGGTAGGTCACTTTTCGCAGCCCGTCTCAAGTAATGTTCATAAACACTTCAATTTTCCTTCCAAACATGCAACAAGGAAAGCTCAATAACGCTTATTCCCACACACTGCGCCTTTAAGCAGAATTCTTTTACAGACATCTGATCCGATATGCAAACACTGTCCTGTCTAAAACTCGGAATATCCTCTGTGATGGCAGTGCCCCTGAGCAAACATCAGCACTTCCTGTTGGAAACCCCTCTACAGTTTATTACAATGATCATCAGTTAATTCACTTCCCATCGAAATGTTTTACACGTCCGTCGATTTCTAGTCAGATTAAAGTTTTTGAAATCCAAAAGCTGAACCAACATTTGGAAAGTACAGAGCTGCCATCGGTGTATTTCTTATTGCACAATAGAAATATTGAATTAAAGAAATATTAATGCTTCTGACAGTGTCGGGCTGAATGATTTATTGTTTTCTGATCTGAATTGTTATTCCAAACATCATGATCGTGAGATCCCAAAACCTGCAAATTCTTTGCTCCTGACTGTCCCAGTTTTACACACATGTGCCTCAAGTGTAAGACTGTTTGGCAAGTTCCTTTTTTCCTTGGGATTGTTGAATTGTGTTTTTCTCATTATTACTTATTTAACTTTGTTTTTTTTTATTGTTTTGTTTTCTATTAATCTTTTTTAAATTAAAACAATTATGGATTTTAAAGTTGAGAGTCCAGGATGGATCTTTTTGTACGACAAGGATAATAAGGGCCACGCTAAAAAGAGAAAAAAAAAGATAAAGTTGTAAACTCACAAGAAAAACAGTCGTAAACTTACGAGAATAAAAGTTGTAAACTTACGATAAGAAAGTCATAAACTCCCAAAAACTGAGTCGTAAACTTACGAGAATAAAAGTTGTAAACTTATGATAAGACAGTCATGAATTGACAAGAACAAAGCCGTACACAAAAACAAAGCACTAAAATAAAGTTAACTTCCGAGAATTAAGCCATAAACCAATGAGAATAAAGTCATATACTAACTGACTTTATTTTCATAAGTTTACGACTTTTTTTCCCTGTAAGTTCACAACTTCATTCTCATAAGTTTATGAGATCAATATTGTGCGTTTACTTTTTTTGACGATGGTATGATGTAATATTCTGTCAGGTTTGTAAGTTACTGTACGTTGTGAATACTTCACTGAAGCTTCATTTGAAGTAAGTCGTGAACCGAATTAAAATCCCAATATCTGCCAGAAAAATCACATTTAGATCCTTTTCTAAAATCGTTCAGCCCTATTGTAGTCTGATTCTTTAGAGTCCTTTGTTTGTTTGATTGAAAATATAAAAAGAGTTTTGAAATCAGCTCACCCTCCTGATAATTTGCACTCTCTCTGTGTTTTTATTCCCAGTGAAATACGAGAGGATTAAATTCTTGGTTCTGGCTCTGAAGAACTCTGTGGAGGTCTACGCCTGGGCCCCTAAACCCTACCACAAGTTCATGGCCTTCAAGGTGAGTCAGTGACCTGGATTAGCTTATCACTAAACCCTGTGTGATTGTGTGTGTTTGAAAACTGATCCCTCACCTGTGCGTTTCAGTCGTTCGGTGACCTGGTGCACAAACCCCTGCTGGTTGACCTGACAGTGGAGGAAGGTCAGAGGTTAAAGGTCATCTACGGCTCATGCTCAGGCTTCCATGCAGTGGATGTCGACTCTGGGGCCGTTTACGACATTTATCTTCCTACACACGTAAGAACAGAGACATGAAATAGTTCACATCCATGTGTTGGTGTCATACTGGAGACTTCATTCTTTTATTTTGAGAGGAAAATGTACCATTTTGATTTCTCTTCCTCCATGCAGATCCAGACCAACATCCAGTCTCACGCCATCATCATCCTGCCAAACACCGACGGCATCGAGCTGTTGGTGTGCTACGAGGATGAAGGCGTTTACGTCAACACCTACGGGAGAATCACCAAGGACGTGGTGCTGCAGTGGGGGGAGATGCCGACCTCAGTGGGTGAGTCAAAGACAGAAAGCAATTGAAGAAACACTCTTTAACTTTTTCATTTCTAATCATTTACATCAATGATGGGCGGCACGGTGGAGCAGTGGCTGACATCACCATTCACGATGGAGGCTCCTGCTTTGAGCTGAGTTTGAGCATTTTCATGATGGATCAATTCTTCATTTGTTTTAATGATTATCAATTACTCTGACACATGCAAACACGAACACTCAGTCATTATATTTCACCAATACAAGCGGCTGGTATTGATTCCTTTGACTTGTAGCTGCACAACGCGAAAACACGCTCACATTTAACCCCTTTGTTCCCACCCAATTCTGGCCTACATTGTAAAAACTGAAATCTAAGCAAGTCATTATGTCTTATTTGTAGTAAAAATTGTCTTATTTTTCTTGATTTGAGCCACATACACCAGACCAGGTCATAAAAATGTCTTATTTTAAGTTTTTTAAAGACAAACATGAGGTTTAAATTGCTTGTAACAAGTAAAAAAAATCGGCCAATGGGATAAGACAAATTTGTCGCAAAGTTTCTTGAAATTAGAAATATGTTTTGATACAAGAAACTTTTTCTTATCCCATTGGCAAATTTTTTTTACTTGTTACAAGCAATTTAAACCTCATTTTTGTCTTTAAAAAACTTAAAATAAGACATTTTTATGACCTGGTCTGGTGTATGTGGCTCAAATCAAGAAAAATAAAATAAATGTTACTAAAAATAAGACGTAATGACGTGCTTAGATGTCAGTTTTTGCAGTGTTTTTACCATGCTTTGTTTTTAAAGCTTATAACTGTAGAACCTTAAGGTCAAAATTCATCAGTGACACCTCATTTGAAAGATTAAAGTCTCTAGTTTCAGAAAATGTTGTGGTTTTTTGTATGTGGCTTAAGTCCACATCAGGATAAATGCAGATGAAGCAGCTTTTCATTTTTCATAACCAACTTTTGAACATCATTAACTTCAAGATGCTTTATGTCAGACAAAAGACATTCACCACATCATTTCTTGTTGTTGTGATCGCCATCTGAGCCATTCTTTCACTAATTACGTTTTGTCGGTCGAGTAAACTGCAAAATGAACCTAGGGGCTGAAATGTGAAGAATCTAAGCTTTCTAACGCCGTATAGCTTTCTGATGTTTGACGAAGGCATTTAGTGTTTATACGTGAATGACATCAGAGGAATGGCGAATGGCATGCCGGCGTGACAGTGGGAACTAAGCGGTTAAAGTCTTGAAAGGAATCTGCATGAGTGGTGTGTGCAGCAGCATTAAAATCACCTTTTCATGTTGCTTTGAAAATGTCTTTCTTTCAAACTTTAGTACATGCTCTGACTGAAACACCTCTTTGCAGCTTACATCCGCTCCAACCAGATCATGGGCTGGGGAGAAAAGGCCATCGAGATCCGCTCAGTGGAGACCGGACATCTGGACGGTGTTTTCATGCACAAGCGAGCCCAGAGACTCAAGTTCCTCTGTGAGAGAAATGACAAGGTGAGACACCCATGGAGATATCTGTAAGATTTTCCATCCAGTTGTTAGGATAAATCAAAACCATGCAACAATTCTGATGTTTGACTCCACCGTCACAAACAAGGGAAAAGTCATTTCTGTCACTGTCAGGATTATTAAGTACCCACATTGCTTAGAAACCCACAGATTTCAACAGAGCATCAAACATCTCTGAAGTAACTGCGACTAAACTCCCTGATCTCTCGGTCTCTTTGCTCAGAGGCTGATTGTTCGGCTCCACGTGGGGTGGAAGTAACTCAAAACCGCGCGGGTTTCTCTTCTCTTTTTTTTGTTGTCTGAAGTAAAAGAAGTCAAAGCCGGCAAGAAACTCCCTGATTCCTGCTCGATAGGAAATGATGCGAACTTTTTAAGGCTGTGGTTCATGAGAAGGAGCTTGAAATATTCATACAACATGTCCCAATTTTTGGAAATTTCAATTAATGATGTCAATGTATTGCCTGTAAAAGTGTTTACTGCCAATATTCTGACCATCATCTTATATCATAACTTAACTTTCTTTTTTCATAATTTGAACTCCAGATGTTAGGACGCATTTTCTGCTGTAACTCTGAGACATTTTTTTTAGCAACAAGAGGTAATCCCATGTTGAAAATGGATCTTTGAAAGGAAAGACTTGGATTTTGTTATCCATTTGTGAGCATCAATGGTTTGCATCAGGAGCTGCGAAATCAAAGACATCTTGTTCTTTGGGTCAGTGAAAGTTGAGTTGCAAAGTGCCCAGTTGAACATTATAACTACAGCTTTTAGTCAAATTATAGTCAAAGACCACACATTAAATGTCTGAGAAATAAACATTGAAAAAATCTGGGTAAATGTAAGTTACAAAGGACACATCCAAACAATGAGGGGAGGATAAGGTGAGTGTTAGTGCATCATTTGGTAACTTCTCTCTGTAGAAAATGTCCTGGAAAATAATTTCAAGAAAAAACACAACAAGGATGTGATTCCTGTGTGTCTCCTCTCCAGGTGTTCTTCGCCTCCGTGCGATCCGGAGGCTCCAGCCAGGTCTACTTTATGACTCTGGGTCGAAGCAACCTGCTCAGCTGGTAGAGCTCTACAGCTTCTCCTCTTCCTCTTCCTTCTCCTCATCCTCCTCATTGTCCTCCACCTTCGCTAACACTGGATCTCAGAACCCACCGTCGATGTCTCATCAGCACTTGGACAACCAAAAGGTAACCAACACCAACAACTGGCCAGCCCTTTAAAGCAGTCAACAATAAAGACTTCACCGTTTCTCTTGAGCCCTGACGCCGCCTGCAACGCAGCAACAACCAGTAACGATGCGCAGAAATCGCCTACGTAGAAGCCTGAAGTGTCACATGGGTACAAAATAAAATCAACGATAAAAAAATGGATGATAGAGAGAAGAAAGAAAAAGGGGCAGACAACTCTTTGTTACTGTTTCATGTGTTTTTCGCCGCTCACCAGGTTGCAATGGGATGAATTCTGTACTGTGCTGCGTCTTCTGTGCTCCTGGGCTGGTCGGTAATCTTGAGGTCTAGTACTGCTACCACGATATCACTACTTTTACTACTGCTACTACCTTCTGCAGGTCTGCCTCTTGTAAGAAAGTTCCCCCATGTTCCCACCAGCCGCCCTTCCTGATGAGCGTTAAGTGGGGCTGGTGCGATGGGAGTGTGTTGTATTGATGCTACAGTAGTGTGTGTAAATGTACTTGTTTGGTCCAATTACTGCTGACTCGCTGGTTGAAGGTGGAGACTGTCAGTCAGGGAGAAAGTGTAAAAACCCTGGAGACGGTGAGAGCTGTCAGTCACAGGCAGGTGAAAAGGGGATTCATATTTAAGGTTGTAGTGCAAGTCTGATTGATGGGACTCGAGAGGCGGGCGTGTGTGTCGTGGAAGTATTGTGTTGTTCAGACAGGTGCTTTAAAAAGGGGGACATAGCGAGATAGAGACGTTGAAGCTGAAGGCTTTCAGAATAGTATTTTTTGAATTATTGCTATTATTAATATTCCTTAAAGATAAGTGTAACTATGTGGAGTAAAACATGTCTTTTACCTTCTTTTTTTAAGATTTACGCACATCCACCCACAGTCCAGTTTGCTTGCTTTTACTCTGAACCCACAGGAGTGCAAGGTGGCGTGGGAACAGTCGGTAAATTAAAAATAAAGGTGTCTATGTACAATAAAATTTCATTTAATCTTCCAGATATTGTCAGTGGTCATGATTTTCTCCTCATGCATCTAACATGACGACCTCAAATCAAGAAACTTGAACTGCTGTGAACATTAAACGGAAAAATATAAAGAGTGATAAAATATAGAAGAAAGTTCAGTATGTGTGTGTGTGAGTGTGGAGGTCAGCAGAGAGCGAAACGTGGTTAGTTTCAGCAGGGGGAGGTTTTCTGGAAGGTTCTGCTTTTCTATCTTTCCTTCTTTCATTTCATCATTTGTACCATTCGTATGAATGCAACGCACTAAGTGTCAAGAATGTAGAAAGACTTATTACTGTGTGGTGGTCCAAGGCATGAGATGATGTTTTTTGCTTTGTATCTTGTCACAAGTGATCAATCCTAGATGTTCAAGTTCTAGTTAAGATGAACCAAAAGCTGCAGCAGTGGAACCTCTACGTCAGGTGTAGATACTTTCCAATCGAGGGGAGGGCGACATTTAGTATTTGTTTTGGATCTTTTCCACAGCCGTGAGGGAAACACGTTGAGCGTTGGCATCCTCAGAGTTCTGCTAGTACACTCTCTTTCCCATCAAAGGATGTAAACCAATCAAACACTGACTCTAAACTCTGGTGTGACTGTGATGAAGTGTTACCGAACAACACGGAGCAGAACTTTTCCTCACTCGGCCGTAATAAGGAAACTGAAGATGCATCCAGTTTTTTCCCAGAGAGGAGTTCTTTTCCAGACTCTGCTCTCTCTCTCTCCTTTCTGCTCCGGCTGTTCTTTAAGTTTTCTGTATATGTGGCAGACTGAGCAGCAACCTGCAGCATCAATCTCCTTCAGGACATCTTCCAAGCTGGATCCCCCTCCGCGGTTCTGAGAGGATTACACAATGTGAGCAGGAAAAAAAGCGCAAAGGAGAGTCCAATCGCCGCGCTGTTCAAACATGTCTCTATCAGGTCACAAACAAGTTTACCTTGGATGTGTTTTCCCTGCACACATGAGCGGTGTGTGGACATGTGACGACGGTAACTGCTGGTCAATGAGAAACAGTTTCTGTCACTAACTTTAACCTCTTCTCGTAAAGACGAGCTGTTTGGACCCCAATGCCGTGTTGTCTGAGGTCTGTGTGTGCAGTAGTACCCAGTGTGTGTCTCTTATGGCATCAAGGCCTTGATGAGTGGCTGTTTGGACTAAATAAAAAAATGTGGATATAATAGATATTCTAACAGGCTAAAAAGAAGGAGATATGAGTCTGTACCTGGTGAGAAAAAGCAGCCGCTCGCCGGCTCATATTGGAAAAAGTGCCAAGATGGCAGCATATAAAAGTGTAAACCTATTGTTATGAAAACCACTACTTGGAAATCCTTTAAAAAAAATCACTTGAAGCATTGTGTATTTTTAAGTTTTAGAGCTAGTCAAGAATCTTAACAATAGTTTTTTGTTGTTTCTGTAAGTCTACGTACACGTAACTACGTGACTGCGGTGGTTTAATATTATTATGCTCACCTTAGGTGGAGAAAATGTTTACAGAGACAATGTTTTGTTACACTAATGTGCATCACAGTATTTATGTTCAATGCATATGTGTCTTTAATTCTTTGTTTTGCTTTTTGAGCCCGGTTTTTATTGGATATTTTAATTTTCTGTCATCTCCTCCTTCCCCATAAATAACCCACTTACAAAATAATAAAGAACACACGAGCTGTTCATTTCAGGTATTCACATCGCGCTGCTTTGACGTGGAAACATTGCAGTAACGTTCCCTGCAGGCTTGGACGTGAGGCAACGTGTTTTTCCTCTGCTGTTTCTGCCATGCTACTCTAACTTATGTCCTCTCTGTGTATGACAGGAAGTTCTGTATTTCCTGAAAGTTTCTTTTCTTTGAATAAACTTTAAAATGAATTTTAAAGAACGTGTTCTGTTTCTGACGGACGTCTACGGCTGTTTGTTCCTTAAACACCTGCAAACATGTTGAAAAGAGACGTGTTGGGACACATGTTGGGTAACAAAGACTTCTAACACGCTAAGTTGCACATTTTGCTGTATTTCAAAAGATGTTCGATAACTACAACTACATATGTTAATGCATTTTGAAGTAGTTTGTTTGCACAGAAGCCCACACCCTGCTTTTAATTAATTTTTAAAGGACATTATGTGTAAACTGTAGTTCCATTAAGAATCCAGTGATGGAGAGATAGTGGTTTAGACTAAGAGCAGCTTCAGATCTTTGAGTGAGTGGGTGTTTGAGGCTACTGAAAAGAGAAGTAATGACACATAAGACATTCAAAGGATGTCTTATGTAAGAAGCCACACGCATAGAAGCATGTGTCATCTTTACGGTGCAGAATAGTGAGTACATCAGCCTCTTTTTCACTAAAAGCTTTGATTGTTTTTATTTCAGTTGGCCACAGAAGCACCAGAAACTACAAACCAATCCAAAAGAAAACAATGTCCGGCTTATTAAGTTCATTTCTCTAACCACACAAACATGTCTTGTAACAATAGGCTTAAAAAGTTTGATACTAAAACCAATAGGTCACATAGTCTACGTCTCATCAATCAATATGGCATCACTTGACCACGTAAAGTTCATGATTGCACTTAAACACATCTGTTGAAAATCAATATTTAGACTCAAGTCCAAAGTAGATGAAAGTGTGAACAGGTTATTGCACGACGCAGACACATCCTCTCTTCCTCTGCTGCAGAAACACTCATCCTCGCCTTCATAACCTCCAGACTGGACGATTGCATCAGCATCCTGTCTGACCTTCTTTCTACAAAAACTACATTATGTACAAAACTCAGCTGCCCAGGTTGTTTAACAACTCCTTCACAATTCACATCAAATCAATCCTGAGGGCAAAGTTTGCACTTAACCTCATTGTTTGTTTACATTTTTGTCAAAGTTTCTCTCAGAAATCTTTGAAGCTACAGTTCACGTTGTCAGACAAAAAAACGATTCTATTTTTGATTTAACAATTATTGGAATATCTTAAAATCAGAGCTCATCCAGTAAGAGCTGATTTGTTGCACTGGCTAAAGAGGGAGCCCCCTGTTGGTGGGGTAGCACATCTGTCTTTGCAAAAATGTTACAGTTGTTCCAAATGATTTTTTAATCTTATGAAAGAAAAATACAGATACATTAAAGCTCTAAATAATTCTATTTAATCCACCTGCAAACCCACTTTACACTGCACATAAATATTGCTGTAGTGCATTTGTAGGTATAGATAAATCTCTGTATGCTTGTTTATTTTTTGATAAATGTGCATTGTTTGTACTGCTTAGGTTTGCACAACACACATCCCTGATGTTAAAGCTTTGCTCTTGTTTTTTGCAGCTTTATTTAGCAGCATAAGTTTTAAATAAATAGACTTCCTTCCCTTTCTGTTCTCAATTTTCAACCCAGTGGAGCTTCAGTGTCCATTCAGTCAAAGTTATTATTCATTCTCTCACAGATATTGAGGCAGTCTGGAGAATTCCCAAAAGATGCAACACCTTCCGCTTTCTAAACAGCTTAAGAACAACATGTGCTCTGTCAGCCACCTTTAACCTTCACTAACTGAAGTCACAAGGCCTGTTTTGACCTGCTCATCGACCAAGTTGTACTCAGTTTGTGTCCCTTTTTACTCCAGCAATAATTAACGCATTGATTTTAGCTGCTGCTGATGAAGACTTCCTTTGCAAAAACAGGTTCAAAAGAATCTGCTTCTTCCTCCAAGTTTAGCAGCTGTCATCATCATAAGTTTAAACTAACACTGGTGGAACGCCACATCAGATTTGATTACAATTTCTCACCCTGAGCACGATAGGGGAACAATAGCATGTCATAAAATACATGAAACACAACAGGTGTCACAGCCTGACATAATTCCTTTGAATCCACTGCGTCACATTGGCACATTTCCTTTTCAAAACCTTCTGCCTGCATCATGTATAGTGCCACTGTCACCAGCTCTGATATACCAATATTGGAAAATGCCAAGTCCTGATCAATATGTCACTAACCTGAGTAATGCAGAAAAGGCGCGATAGTGGATGCCCTGGTTTCTGTGCAGAAAGATGACAGCATGACTCACACGTACAACAATAGGAAGATTAACTGGGCAACAAGTTTTTCTCCTTCTGGTGTTAATTGCACTGATTTTACACACAGCCTGCCTCTGTCAATTCAAATCTACTAACAAGCAAAATTAAAGTTAATGGCAAATAAATGAATCAGCATTTTAGATTTGCCTGACCGCTTAATACCTGAGACTCTATTTCTGCACATTATTCCCCAACTCTTTCTGAATCACCCATTTTATCCGGTGTCATATCCTCTCTGAAGACAAGTATAAAAGCTCATCAAATATTGCTTAAACATGTTGACCCGTTATGCTGTTGTGTAAGCCAAATTTGACAGCTGTTATTAGTTCTATATGTTTGAATTAATGCGAGAAGCAAATAAAGCCACCTACAGTGTTATCCACATTTGTGTTACTGTGTTAAAATCCACAAAACAAGTCACTTTTTGCACCAAGATAGCCCAACTCTTCAACTTTTCTCTGTCTCACAAAGAGAAACCCTGAAACAAAATCTTCACAAATACAGATATAAACCTGATTTCACCAACAGACCAAAGCCTTTTTTTTAATCATGCGGTTGGAATATTGGCCAAACTAATCCTTTCATTGTGAGAGAAGCGTAAAGAAACTATTTTTTTTCCCCTGCTCTCTCCCCCGCCCTCCTCGTGCTCCTTCTTCCTAACGCAACATTAAATTTTACCTGCCTTTGTGAATGTGCACGTGCACACGTACGACACTGAGCCGAGTAATCAAACATCAGGGAGTGGCTAATGTTTCCATACGCTTCATCTGCCCTGTCATCTGTCATACTCCTAAGCTCAAACTTGTGTATTTTACGGATTAAATTATTTCAATAAAGTAAAAAAACAAAAGCTAAACATCTTTTTTTTTAACAACAGCAGGAACATTTTCTCTCAACTCTAAAACTAGGCCAATAGAAGGGACAGAGTTTTTCTCTCTAATTTGCTTGATCAGTTTTGCAAGTATACATATTCTTTTTGTCTGAAATAACAAAAGATAAACTCCTCTCATGCCTTTGTTTTATCAACAATTTAATAAATATTGACTTTCTAGTCAAACAGGCATGAAGAAATAAACTCTATTTGAACTCAAGAAATCGAAACCTGATAAATCAAACTCTTCCAGTTTTTAATTCACCGTCAAAACTATTGGTGACTGATATCAAGCTTTTTAATAAATGATTACAGCTCTATAAACTAATGTTTAATGTCTCATTCTCTCACGCAGTCAGAGTTTGTGTTTGTATCTACATAACATCACAGAGATGTCCCACAATGGTGCAAAAGACAGATGATGACAGCGGAGCAACAGCTGTAAACCTTTGTGAATCAATATGTCTGACTTTGAGGCTCTTCCTGCGCAGTGTAAAGATAAATGTGTATATGAGTAAGTGTGTGTATATTCTGTGTGAGTGTGTGTTAAGAAGTGAGCTGTGCAGTACACTGCGTTACATTGGGAAACCTGAGAAATTTCCCTCTCTGTGGGGTGGGAACCTTGAAAAGAGAGCACAGGTTCCCCCTGAGCTGCAGGGAACTGACCACACGCCTCTGGAGTCCACGCTGTGTCCACATCTGCCTGTGATCGCCCTCACAACGCCACTGGAGACACAACGTTCGCCTCCCCACTGTAAGTAGACAAAACTAATATCTATATGAACAGAAAGATTAATAACTTGAAGCTTTGACAAAGTTAATGTACGTTTTAGAGATGTCTAAGTGAATGTGTAGCTTAGTTTGACTCATTCATTCATCAAATATGAAGCATGACTAATTGTCAGCAGTTTAACCATAAAGGTAAGCTTACGTAGAATAGTCCTGCTGAGGTTCTTTCTTTCAATCTTTTTGCCAAAATTTTCATTTAAAGGGAAAGTTCAGCTTCTCACATGTGGGTTGTTTGAAGTGATTATTGATATGATCCTCTGGTGGCCCCTTTTGTTTAGAGACTTGGCAATTACTCGCAAAAAATGGGGCCAATTTATCGAGTTCACTAACTCCAATCTGAGCTTCAGTCTCAGAATAACTGTACGTGCTATTTGAAGGTTTGTAAGTGCTTTATTTTGCCTCCAGAAAGTCAGTTTGTGTAAGCTTTATCCTCTTATATGGCACAAAGTTTCCTCTGAAACTAATCAGATCTTTCCTGTGGGAGTCACTGATTTATTGTTAATAGTTTTTATAATTTTTCACTTCAGTTTGAAATAATTTTAAGGCGATACCTGAGCTTTGTTATCGTCCATAGCCTTGATGATCTGATCTGATTTCAGTATCATTCTCTATATGTGCAAAAAAAGGCTTCATTGAGCATAATGATAATTCCAGTACTAAAAAAAAAAAGTCTGTTTAAACAATCAGAGTTAGGATGTTATTCAAGTGAGGAGTGGTGGGATGAGGTTGTGAAGGGGATGCGTACAGTTACATCATGTGTGTCTCACCCTCATTAAAGGTTGTACACAGGATTCATTTTCCTAAATCAAGACTTGTTGAGTTTTACTAAAATGTAGAGGATAAATGTGACATATTTTTTGGCTTCAAATGCTATCTAAGTTACATGCTATTTCTCTGTCCACACTTGCATAACTTTTGGTCCGGTTATTTTTATATTATCTCAATCCTCACAAGTTTACAAATGCAACCATGTCCACTTATAGCATTTTTTGGGGACTTATCAAGATTCAACATTTTACTCCTGTCCAAAAGGAAATCATTAACTCACAAATCATCACAGTCTTACTAGTAGATAGACGCAGATTACTTAAATGGTTGAGGTCTCCAAACCCTACAACACAGTGGTTGTAGGACACAGTTTTATTATCTGAAACTTGAAAAAATCAAAAATACTCTCAAGGGGAAATCCTGACAAATTCTTCCATAAATAGAATTTTTGTCATATTTTAGAAACCTATAAGCTCTACCAAACTGAGAGGTGCCCAACCCTTTTTTTCTTTCTTGTATTCCGACTGTAATCCCACGTTTGAGTTTGTTGAGCTGGGCCAGGGAGGGAGCATTTTCCTCTTGATTTGTTCTTAAATATATCAACATCTTTGTTTTCATAATTCTAGTTTTGCTCACGTATGCACTTTTTTTTCTGTCGTCCCCGTAACACTAGGAGTTTAATTCTACCAGTCTCATTTGTATGCATTTTTTTGCTTCTATATATTTACTAAGAAGGACAAAAAGGCTTCAATTAACAAGCGTGAAATGTGTGCAGAGTGTGATACGTAGTGTTGACGAATATCTCAGACACTCCCACTTCAAAAGAGCTGAACCACCCCTTTAATCCGTGTAAACTCCTGCTGCATGTTGACTCACGTTTACATCTACACTTGGAGCCACAACACGCCCACAGTTTTTATGAATGGGGTTGTCCTTTGCTGACGCACTGATTTGAGGATTTTATCCTGGAAAAAATAATACAGCCTGTGTGAGTGTGTGTGCGGGTGTGTGCTTTCAGAAGCAGAAGTGAAAATGTATGAGTTTCCAAGGAAATAATGGTTTCACTCAGGATTTATTAGCACCAAAGTGAGGATTCACCGACTGTTTGAAAAGATGCAGAAGGAACAGATGAAAACCTAAAACTCCTCCAGAAGATTTAAGATCAATTATTTCTATTTTCACATTAAAAACGAGCCCGGCAGACCATAACCTAACACAGACTTCTACTCTAAGTCATTTAATTCTTACATTTTTAACTCTAAAAAATAATGAAGGCAGCTCAAAGGTATGTTTTACTCAAATTTACGCCAGATATTTCAAACAAAAAGTATTTTTTAATGTATTATTTACATTCTCTGGCTGAGGTGTAAATTAATTTCCCTGCCATTTGACTGAATTGACCCTTAGCCAGAGTAAGTGACTCATCCTCATAATGGTAAACCCCCGGGGTTAAATTTGGCAGCTGAGCAGAGGCGGGATGACAGGGAGCGCTGGCGTTTTCATGACGACACCTGTGATGTCACCATTGCTAGAAACTACAAGAGTTTAAATTTAAGAGAGATGTCATCACAACACTCTTTAACAGCATCAACAGCCCATGAGGGACATTTTTGTCGTCCAACCTGTGATTATTTTTCTCTGAGTTTGCTCTTATATTACATTTAAGCTTCTGCAGCAAACTGTTTACTTTTCCCTCATGACTAAAAACAGCTAACACACTCCGTCTCCTTTGATGTCACACTCATTACTGACATTTTTGGATCTTTTTAGGGATTTTTTTCTGTGGATTATTTATTTCAGGCCTTTTTCACTGTAGACTACCATCATGGTCCGCCTGGTGCTGATCTTCACTATCACTTTTGTCGAATACGTCTGTGGAAGGCCTCGTTCACTACCTCCTTTGCCCATTAAAGGTGAGTGTGCAGAATTTTTTGTAGCTCTATATTATTTTGCGATTAAACTCAGACACAGAGGATTAAACCGACTGCCAAGGAAATTCAAAGTCTTGTAGGGCTGATTCGGATTTATGAGATGAAAAAACTCAGATTATTATAACCGGCTGGTTATTCTGGAGTTTTACTTTTTATTTTTAGCCTTTTTAACATCTGTTCATTATTGTCTTGTCTGTATTTTTTCTATAAATGGGCAAACTATAGAATTGTATGTATTTCATGGTATTTATGATCTTACATGTATTTCCGTCTGACAGTCTTCTGTGTAAGAATTAACTTGATCTTAAATTTCAGGCTGGACTTATATAAACCTTTTGGTTGTTGATTTTCTTCTATATGACTTTATTTTGTTGAAGCTCAGCTCCAGCTAGTGCTAATATCATTACAAAAATGAAGTCATAATAAGCTTTACTGATCAAACTTTGTGATGTCACCACATCTGAATCAGCCCTTATCTGTTTTTTTTTCTTATATGCTCAGTCAAGTAAACATTTGCATTTCCGCACATAAGAAAAATGTACACATCATCACCACCACTATGTTTAATTACACGACTAAATCTGCTTCTTGCTGTTTTTCCTCCAGCAGATGGCTGCTTCTATGCATCTTCAGAGATAGAGATATTCAGCATGGAGAGTGAAGCCATAATTCTCTCCTTCCCAATGTTCATGAGAGTGCTGGAAGTCCGTAAGATAGCCCCAAAAGAAGCTAAGTACTCAATCACCAAGGACAATGAAACAGAAGGTGTGTCCTACCATGGAGAGGGGAGAGTCCAGCAGCATGACACACAGCTGTGGTTCCTCCCAGCTCAGGCGTCTGACTCTGGGGAATATACCTGCACCTACAGGTGGGCGTCAAAACCATCTGTCCCAAGATTTACTTTTTATAACTTTTCCTTCCTTCTAACCTGAATTCATACTCATTTCTCTAGGAATGCAACCTACTGTGTAACGGGAACAATCACTCTTCACGTATATACGTCAGGTTCAGTCGACATGGAGAAACTGTCGTATCCGATCTCGGCCTCGTTGGGAGGGAATCTGAATTTCAGCTGTCCTGATCTGAGCGAATTTAACCACACAGACGGACTGATTGAGTGGTACAAGGTGAGAGGAAAACACAATTTACTGCATCTTAGTTTATAAGTCAGATAATGACACTAAAGGTTTTCAGCCCCTAAAATTAGTTGCACATTTAAACTCTCTAACTTAATGGTAGTAACGGTTTTATCTTACTGAAAGACATTAAGTATTTCATTGAAACCTATAAGAGCTTGATTTGTAACAACAACCTGACATTAAATTAAAAAAGTAATAAAACCTGAAATGTAATAACCAGTCGATGCTGAGCCCAAAACATAATAAAATCTATTTGCTTGTCATGTTTTGGGTCAGTTCTTACATTTTGGGATTTGTTACTTTATTTTTTTTAATCACATTTCAGGTTGTTGTTACATTTTGGGCCCTAACTGAGAGTTTAGAATTTAGCTTCAACTGTTCCTGCATCTTTTAAAAGACAAACACTTTTGGAAATCATGTCATTAAATATCAATTTTACTTGATATAGAGGATGTTTTTATTTTCTCGACTGCATCTTTGAGAGATAGATCTGAATCTGATTCTTGTTAGAATTTGTGAAAAAATTGCAAAGCTGAATTTAAGTCAATCTGCATAAAAAGGTCAATGGCAGGAAAATCTTCATCCATATAAATAATGTTCTTTGTCAATGAATTTATGGCCACCTTTACATGCTCTTATAGAAGTTTCATACAGAAGTGATAGTGCTCTTCTGTTAAAAATTATACGTGTTTCCTCCCAACAGGACTCCACTCTAACTTCAGCTCAGCCGGATGGATCCGGCTCCTCCTTGTGGGACACAGGAGACTTGATAATACCAGCTCTGAGGCGACACCATGAAGGTCTGTACACCTGTCAGCTCAGAGTGCTCATCAACAACCAGCCGTTCAAAGTCAGCAGAGCCGTCATGCTCCATGTGGACGGTGAGTGACGTTTAATGTCATGGATTTAACTACAAACAAGCCTGAGAGCAGAGTTCACTGCATGATGAAACACACAGCTGTCAAAGCACATAAAAACTTAAAGATAAGGTTAGCATCTCCTGCCCTCTAGTGGTCAGATTGATGCAACACACAAACTAAAGTAAGTCACAGAGACTAGTTTCTTCACAACCAGCGTTAACAGCTTACATGGTGTGAAATGTCATTGTGCTGTGGTTTTAAAAGTTGTTAACACCTTTCTAAATTTGTGTTTGTATTAAGGTGTGGACCCTGTTTTCACTTCCACTCACGTCTCCATCACCTCTGAACAAGAGCCAACAAGCAGTGAGTTTTCTTTAAGCTTCTTCAACCAATTTTAATGATGTAATACAATTTTTCCTGCAGCTACAAATTTAATATATATTTTTTTTAATATCACAGCTCCTGTAATTCAACCACCGTTGATTATTTCACCATTAAATGGAACCATTTTTGAGGGGCCGCATGGTGAGTAATAACAGAGAAGTCGTATTTAACTTTTCCCATCTTACGAATGGCTTCATTAATTCAATTTTAGATTCTTTTTACCTTAATTATGTCGAACCACCTCTGGCTTTGTTTCTGTTCAGGACTGGAGCTGTTTTGCAAAGTGTTCACAGACTGCGAAACATCTGATTCCACTCTGGTCACCTGGCGGGTCAACGGCCAATCAGTGGAGTCCTCATACCTGGATGGGCGGGCTCTAGAGGGAGGAAGGAGGTAAATGTTGATTTTGAATTTTTTTTTAAGAATAAGACCTCAAATTAATAAAACCTGAGCTTTAACTAAGTCATTTCTTGAAACTGTTTCCAGATTTTAACGTTGACTTTTCTCAAGTTCACCTCATTTAGATATAATGAAGCATCTTTCTTGACTTCTCAGTTTTTCACACTCACAAACACTTATGTCATTCTCACTGTTTCAGGGTAACCAGGGTTTCTGGAGGCTGCCAGCTTGAGATGAGGCTGATTATTGTATCAGTAACAGGAGAGGACACAAAGACGGAGCTGAAGTGCATCAGTGAAAACAAAGGAGGGAAACAGGAAGTGTTTGTACGGCTCCAACTAGAGGGTGAGTTGTGTGTTTGCTTACTTTAATAAATGCTTTTGACAGATGAGCAACTGCTTGGTTTTGTCTCTAGAGCCATTATCAGTTAAAGTTGTTTTCTTGGGAATAAAACCATTTATTTTGAGGATTTGCTCAAATATCTACATCATGATATGAAAAAGATGACAGCCTCACTTTATGTTTGTTAAGCATCATGAGATTAGGTTTGTTTTGATTTGTCACACAGTAAAAAATATGTCTATAATTTTGTTACCTGTCCTCCTCTTGGCAGACTCCACATTCACTTGGCTGGTGTTCGGTTCGCTGGCTGCGACCTGCTTCCTGATCGTTATCATGATCTTCTTCTACATCCTCTTAAAACCTCAGAGGAAAAAGAAAATGGATTACTTCCTGGCTCGGCAGAACAGCACCTTCTAACTCTGCTGGTGTACACACTCTCTCTGTGAAGACCGGCACGCTGGTTTTTAACACTCCATTCAGGACTCCACTCTTTAAAGATGTTTATTTTCTAGCCTGGACTGGGTTTATGTCACTTTTTAAATATGTTTTATGCGCTGAAGTTTGATTCTACAGGAGCAGCTGTGGTGGAAGTTTTCCGTCTGTATTAGTCCGTCCACATTGATTCACTGAAAATCATTTGTAAAAGCAAGTATGCAACATAAAGGTGAAGTTATAGTGAGTTCATTGATACTTAGATTACTAAAGTGGTATTTAACAGAATGCAAAAAGCAAAAGGAGCAGAGTTATAATATATAAAAACATTCCTATTGTACTGTACATGTTTTCATTGTAAGTTTTGTTGAATCAAACCAGTTTACGTACAATTCCTGTTGTTTTTAAAGTTTTATCATCACCACTGGGAACAGATGCCTAAAATTTTGATTTCATCACTGACTGCCTTAAATCTAATGGATAGAACCACTAAAAACAGCTGGATAAACATTGCTTTCAATTTAAGTCTCTAAGTAAAATTATTGAAATAAATAAATACAGCGGATGCATGGTGTACCCCAGGGCTCTTTCCTCGTCTCTTTTCTTTTCTACACCCTTGAGTTTTGCAGTTAAGTATATTGAGTTATTTCTCTGCAAAAATCCTTTTTATTCTCTTCAAATGACCTGAATAAACCCTGCACTCTCATGTCCAGTTTTCTTCTGCTCTTCTTACTAAATAAGTCATAAAATTGTTTTCAGTAGAGAAAAACAGATCTCTCTTCTCACTGCTAAACTTTGTCATCTCAGGTGGTGTTGTCATGGAGATTTCTACTCAAATCTGGTCCAGTTTGACCCAATCAGATTGAAGAGAAATAGTATTGAGAAATAACCTGTTTTAGCGCTGATTATCTCATTTTAAGTTGTGGATTATAATCAGACACATATCTGAGTATGGGGCTCTTTCAAGATTACTTAGAAAGTCCTCACAGTTCTTTTAATTCGTGAAGATCTTCTGGATTCAAGTTTAAATTGTTTTGATCAACTTTTACACATCATTTTTTCTAAAACTTTGACATTTAACTCAGAGATTGTGGAATTTTTACGTATTCAGTGAAAATGTGATCTGCATATGGGAAATTCCCCCGCTGAGTGTTGGGAAACAAACTTTGTTGCCTACAGGTGTAGTTTCATTTTAATCTTTGGGGTCAAAAGGTCATTTTATCAAAACTGAGGCATGGTCATATTTTACATTAATGTTACATTTCAATTCTAGTTTTTCAATTTCAATTCAATTTTTGATTTTCATTTGGGCTAAATATGAAATATTTAAAGCACACAACATTTGAGTTACCTTATGTAGATGTTGTGGTTGTGGGCTGCTTATCAGTTGCTCAACAGTGAGTGGAAAGTTATCAAGATGCCATCAGAGTTCAAAGGTTCTTCTCTAATTCTGTCTAATGCTGCCTTTGAGAATGTTTGACACGTGTAGGTGGGACCTGTAGCTGTCAAGTCAGTGGTTGCGTATTTAAGGCAGAGTTGAGGTTTCCTCTGCCGCTCAGCTCTTCGTGCTCGTATCTCTGCTGCATCTGACAGTGTTTGGGTTGCTCTCTTTCAGGTGAGTCATTTCTTCTTACTATAGTTTATCTGAAACACAAGTGGTTTCCGTTTTCTCTTATGCTTTCACTGCCACTAAAAGCAACTATAACCATGTTCCAAAGATTGTAAAACTAAATAATTAAGCTGGGTGAAAATCCAAAGAGAAAGACAGAAAGGATCAGGGAGTGGAGTCAAAAACTTGGAAGTGAAAGTAAAAGAAGCTGTTCAGTAGAGGTGCCTCCAGGTCATCACCTGGTTAAACAGGTATAACTGTTTTCTTGCCACAGATTTAATGACAAGCGTAAGAGCTTCTGTTTTACAGGTTGTGTTTGTGTGAATCGGATGTTGATTCAAACGGTCAAGAGGTCTAACTGTGTTATTCACTGGGTCAAACTTGAGAAATTAAACACTTACTTCAAAAGTCAGCCTCACAAAAACATCAAAACATCCTGTAGACGTGTTTTTCTCAGTAAATGACACTTTAGGAGGCTGAATGAGAGTGTGACGGTTCGCGCTGCTGCCTCACAGAAAGAAGAAGGTCACCAGTTCAAATCCTAGTTTGGACAAAGTGGGCCAGTGTTTGCATGTTCTCCCTGTGCATGTGTGAGTTCTCTCCTGGTATTCCAGGTTCCTCCCACAGTCCAAAAACATCAGGTTAATTGATGATTCTGAATTGCCCCTAATTGTGAAAGTGTGTGAAAGGTTTCTGTCTCTGTGTGTGTCAGCTCTGTGATCGACTAGAGACCAGTCCGGGTTGTACCTGCCTTTTGTCTTAATACAGCTGAAAAAGGCTCCAGCCACCCACGACTCTGAATGGTATAAGCCATAGAAAATGAATGGATGATAATGTTGAGCGACCAGACAAACATCAAATCAAATTAGAGCTTAAGATGAATTGGGTAGAATTTGATAACCCAAGATCAAAGTTCAAGGTCACTGGAAGCATTTGTGACCTCCACTTTTCCGCCCTTTTAACAAAAGCTAAATCTAAGCAAGGCTAAAAGGCATTACACACCCTTTCTTTCAAAAAAATATTTATGAGAATGAGTCAATACAAAGTAAACAAGGAGAAAATTTCCATCTGCTCATCAGCTTTCTCGTCAAAGGACTTCAGTTAAAAACACTCCCAGATAAATAAAAAACGATCATTAATTCAGTAAATGATCATGAATCAGTCTCTCAAGTTCATGTGAAGCAAACATATTTAAATCCTTTGGTTTTGGGGAGGATTTTCTTCAGAATGGTTTTGAAATTAAAATTCCCAGCCACAGCTACCGTCTTATCTCACACAGTCTCATTTGCGGAAAACACTCATGATGTAAAGTGCAACTCGACCGGTTTGCAGATGCAACACAAAGTTGTGAAAATTTTGCATTTTACATACATGTTCTGTCAGTTTCAGATGCGTGGTAACCGTGTGAATGTGTCTCAGCAACAACAAAACACTACAAGCCTCGTAGACAGGTGGTTTGATTCTCATCAAAAGGTGACCACATATTTACAGAGATAAAATAACTGAAAGCCAAGCCCAACCACACTGTGTACATTAGAGCTTGCTACTTTTTATTTACAGCTCAACTCATTCCTTGCTTTATTTTTACCTTTTTAATTTTATTTTCTGCTTATTTTGTACTTTTGCATTGCCTTTTTGTTGCAATATGCAACAGTCACAGTACAATGACTTCACTACCACTTCTCAAAATGTAAGTAGTTTGTATTTTAATGGAAAAGTGTAAAATTCAAAGTAAAATAACCAGCAAAGTTTTCTGAGAACCTCACCACAAACCCCAAAAGGAAGAACGTTTGTGTTTCTGAGAAAAAGTGTCCAATTAACCTTCAACAGAAACCGTTTCCCAAACAGTGTCAAATGGGTCACAAAGTTTGGCAACTGTCATTTTTAATCTGTATTTGAAAATAACACTGATAATACATCACACCGAAGCATCAGGTTCCCTGTTTTCCTTAAAGTGGGGCTATAATACGACATTAAGGCTAAATTATGATAGAAAGATTTGTAAAACATTCGTAAACCACAAGATGCACATCTATTATTTTTAATATCATTAAAGGAGTGAGCTGTGACCTGTTCACAAAGGGGGCAACAAATCAGAATGAAAAGCCAACAGACGTGTGCGTTTTCCAGCACTTGAAACAAGTTTGATCTTGTTGAGCACCTCTTAAAAAGCACTAATATTCTGAGGCTGATTCTGAAACATTGGTAGAGCAACAAAAATGTTAATGTAATTTTCTTAGAGCCAAAGATCTTAAACTTGCAGATTTTCTTTATGCCTTATTTCTATTTTTTCTACTGTAAGAATGTTTGAGTTGTCGTCTTTGTGTACCGAAAAATTCTGCTACCTCTTGGCCAGGTCACTTTTGCAAAACAAATTTTAGATCTCAATAAGCTTTTACCGGGTCAAACACAGCAGGGCACAACGACAGCAGCTTTTACAGAGGTGTCAGGGATGTGCACTACAACAACCACAACCACAAACAGCGTAGGCTTTTTTTCCAGCCATGAGTTATTTCAGCAGTTGGGCTGAAAGATTCTGTGGTCTTTTTTTTTACTTTGATGCTACTGTTTGAAAAGTGTTCCTGTATTCCAAAGCCCTTGATTAAAGTAAAACTAACCAACATGAGATTCAGGGGGACACTGTGACCTAAATCACTCTGTCAAAAACTTTCCATAAGAGGTTGGCGGCTTAACCACACGGTTGTTGCCTCTAACCGTTTTCACGCTTGAGGAATACACACGCTTCTGTAAACACAGTGACCTATATATTATTTAACAAACAGCTGCATACACACATATACTGGATATTCATCAGAAAATGTCATATTAGTAGTAAGAGTCACAATAATTGATGCTTTTTAATTTTCATTTCCAGAGAGGCGAAAAGTGAAAGTACTCAGGCTTGAACAGAAGGTTAAGGATAGTTCGGCCTCCATCTAATTTTGTCACGCAGTGTTTTGTTTAACCAGGCAACAACAAAAAAAAGACAGAATATTAGTTTTTAATGGTAACAGGAATAGATTTCAATATTTTGCCTGAATTTCAGACTGTTTTTCTGGTGCTGGTTTGTAATTTTGTTGAATTCACAAATCTTTAACTGTGTTTTTCAGCCATGACTCATCGTTCGACGCTGAAAGGTCTTCTGGTTTTTCTCGGACTGTTTGTAATCTGTACAGGATTTGTGCAAGGTGAGATGAATCAAAGTGTTTTATAATGAAGACATTAGGGACACAAAGGGTGAACATGTATGAAAGAAGACCTTGAAGAAAACAGATAAAGAAATTTCCAGTATATTTTCTTAGTTCTCAGATATTTCCCTTCAACTTTAAAATAGACAATTCTTCAAATTTGATGTTTATATTTAGTGTCATATATGGAAACTTTAACTCATAATTCCATAAATGTACAGTTTATGTCCCCTATCACTGACATAAGCTTCACTGTAAAACTTTAGATTAGATTTAGTGTAATCTGACAGTTTTCTCACTGTACTCACTTAAGATTGAATGTACATAGCGTTCCCTCTTCACTCACTGTATCAATAACTGTTAAGTTACAATTTACAAAAGAATTCTGTGTCTACATTGAAAGTTGTAGCTTTGTTAAACAGCTGGGAGGAGCTAAGGTGTGTGGTAAATTAGGAAACAAAGTGATAGAAAGTGTCCTTGGACAGGAGTTGTAAGATGAAGAAGATTGGACATAGAAAGAAGAACAGTTTGTTGTACAAACAACAGCTATTGTTACCATGAGTGAGCAGGGAACAGGGCGCAGTGGCCAAACGCACCATGTGGATCAAAAAACTGTTACATCCTGATGGTCTACAGAAACTTTTTGAGTTTTTCTGGTTCCAGATTGTTAAATATCTCTTTGAATATTGATTGTTTTCAGAGAACTGTACCAACCACAAACACCTGTTTGAGAAGGTTTACTCCGTACCCGGGGATGTAGCTATGCTGAGCAGCACCCTGGTGTCACAGGATGTCTTCAACGTCACAAATGTCCCATACAACATCACCTGGTACGACTCAAAGACCGGTCAAGAAATCAACAACCAGACCGGACAAATCCTGGTGCAGAGACAGACTTTATGGTTTCTGAAGGTTACGTTGAAGAATAATGGAAGCTATATGACCATCCTAAGGTACGGCTAAACGCAGAACATTAACTTGGGGCAAGGTTTGCAAAACGAAAGAGCTGGAGATTTGCCACATGTTGCTTCATGATGTCACGGTTATAGGAATATAAATACTTATTAATATCACTTCTGGATCCAAGTCCCGGAACAAAAGTAGATTTTGAATTCTTCCTCATTCCAAACAGGACACCTTTTAGGTGCTTCAGGCAGCGCATCCAGCTCATCGTGGATCAACCAGCTGTTGCAGAAAACAGCCAAGGAAAATGTGAACGGCCGAGAAGAATTACTCAGTACATCCCAAAGGGAGTGAGCGGCAAACTTGCCTGCCCTCTAGAGGACCATATGAACAAGCTGAAAAGCCACAACATGAGTTTTGGGAAGATCAAGTGGTACAAAGTGAGCTATGGAGGAGTCTTGTGGAACATTGACTAATGAGATTTCATGTTATAAACCCTCATCTGGGTGAGAAGAACTCCACCTTTCTGATTGTTGTAGAGCAGCCTTTTGTTCACTACCAGAGAAGTCTGTGTCACAACGCAGTTAAAATTTAACATAGATTTATTATTTAGCAGTAAGACTTCCCTGTTACATCATGTTCTCTCTCATCCAGGGCTGTAATCTCATAACACCCAGGGCAGGGAAGTATGTCTTCCCTAATGAAATCACTCTCCTGATTGAGAAGGTAGAATCTGACGACAGAGGCACTTACACCTGTTCGCTGAATTACACCCTCGCTGGAGTCACAGGATCTGTGTCAGAGAGCATCAACGCAAGCGTCAAAGGTGAGAACAGAGAACCAGCTGGTTCAAAACACGGTACAGTGAGCCCAAAATGAAAACACACTTTTTTGCACAATCTCACCTAAAGTTTTAAGAGGCTGGGGAAGAGGAAACTTTACGCTTCATTCATTCAATCATTCTGTCTTTCTAGAGTCCTACATGTTGGTTCCTGAAATCAGAGAGCCTTTCAATGAAACAATCACAGCACCAATAGGTGAGTCTCTATCTATATATTCAAAAATACAGTCAGAAGAAATGTCACTTCTTTCATTATGCTGCTACCTCCAACTCAAGCCCCTGTAACCAGATATTTTACTGTCTTTAGGCTCCAATTTTAGCAAAAGGTGCCTGGTTTTTGTGCCATGTGAGGGACTAAAGCCCTCAATTGGTGTCACGTGGTCGGTGAGGGGCAAAAATATATATAGATCAAATCACATCTACACAGAAAAAAAAAGGTTTGCATCATTTCATTTTCTCTCGTTGCTGCTTTTCATTAATGACCGACATGAAACAAAGTTTAAATAAGGGACTTATGTTACATGAAGTATTAACAACTCTCAAACTGAGACCTTTACACTGCAGACTGTTTTGAGTAACATCTACAGGGACTGAGAAATACATTTCTTACATTCAGAAACTTTAAAACCTTTTATTGATTCTGTTAGAGCCCGAAATGTAACAAAGACTTGTAATGTTTTTTTCATTTATGAATAAAAATGTGATGTTCCAGACATTTTACAGACCAGGATTATCCTCGCAAGGGTTATTTTTTTGAGCGAACGCTGGTGTTTACTAATGTGAAGGAGGAGGATTTCTACCAGAACTACACGTGTCGAGTAGACTATGCAAAGAACTCTGCATATTTTACTTTGCTTCCACCAGGTGAAAAAAAACAGAGCAACACCAAAACAAAATCTTTTATGAGTTTGCATGCAGAGTGCCTGCAAACCTGATGATTTCCTGTAAATTTTAAAAATGTGTCTCTTGTGTGTGACTTTCTGCAGATCCCAACATTATACTACCCATTGGATTGGTGTTTACTGGCATAACAGTCGTCTTTATCGGCGCTGTCATTGTCTACCACATTTTTAAGATCCATATAGTGCTGTGGTTCAGGAGAGTGTTTCCAGGCTTCTATCCAAACAAAGGTAATCTTTGTTATAACACACCTGCTGTATTATAAGTTATGGGCAAATAAAAACTAAATACAATGATTTGCAAATCCTGTCTAACTTATATTCCATTGAAGGCATTACAAAGACAAGATCATCCTTTGGCAAATATTCACTCATTTTGAATTGACGCCTGCAACACGTTCTTAAAAAGCTGGGACATGTATCTCAGTGTGTGACATCACATTTCCTTTCAACTACAAGCTGTGGACACTAAGTGTTGAAGCTTTCAAGCTGTAATTCTGTCCCTGTTCCGAGTTGCACCACACATTTCTAATGGGAGACAGATCTGGACTTCAGGCAGGCCAAGCAAGCAGCTGCACTCTTTTACTATGAAGCCACACTGTTGTAACAGGTGCAGAATGTGTCTTGCTGAAATAATCAGAGACGTCCCTGAAAGAGACATGAGAAACATTGTTCTTAAACTGTTGGACTATTTGCTCACGCAGTTGTTCACAAAGTGGTGACACTTGCCCCATCTTTACTTGAGAATGACTGAGCCTTTTGGGGATGCTCCTTTTATACCCAATCATGACACTCAGCTGTTTTTTCAGCATTCATTAACTTTACCAGTCTTTTGTTGTCCCTGTCCAAGCTTTTTAGAAGCGTGTCCCAGGCAAAAAACAATGAAGTTTATTGGTTTCTACTATAAATATCTTGTTATTGTCGTGTGTTCAACTGAATATACTTTAAACAGGATTTGCAAATTTCTATACTCTGTTTTTATTAACATTTTACACATACCAACTTCATTGGAATTAGGGTTTTAGAACATTTTAGCTTACAAAAGATACTCAAAAGAGAATAAATTCTAAATTATCATTCAAATAAAATAGGTAAATACCCTATAGTTGAAATCTGAGCTGATTTTTTTTAGCTCCCAGAAAATGGATGCATGCAGAATTCCCTTACACTTGTCTTAAGTGACTTTAAAGATTGCATAAATGACTTAGATTCTCATTTTTTATCCCCAGATTTGGATGGAAAACTGTATGATGCCTATGTTGCATACCCACAGCCCTGTGACAGTGGATTCAGTGAGGAAATTGAGAAGTTTGCTCTGCACACACTCCCTGAAGTTTTGGAAGAGGCCTTTGGATACCAACTGTTCATAGCAGGTCGGGACTGTCTGCCCGGGCATGGTGAGACAGAAACTCTGTTCACGCGATAAATTTAACTCTGTAGCTGAACACTTTGACTTTTCAAAAAAATATTTTGAGAAACATCTTCTAACCCTCTCTCCTCCTTCAGCCATCGTGGACTCAGTAGAGGAAAACTTACAAGCCAGTCGGCGAGTCCTTCTGCTCTACACGGCCTCCACCTTCATGAATTTAGACTGTGATAAACAGTCAGAAAAACAGCCAAAGTTCGACTACGCTGCAGCCATGTACAAAGATCTCTTGGAGGGATCTCTGAGGGTGAGGAAACTAACTTTTTAAGGCAAAATCAGCAGCAGATTAACTGTCTGTCATTCTAATTTGAGTTTTGCTGCACAGGTGGTTCTGGTGGAGCTGGAGGAGATCAGCCCCGCTCAGCTCGCTCTTTTCCCAGAGTCAGTTCGCCAACTTAGAAAAAAACAAGGCGCTGTGTGCTGGTGGAAGGAAAAAAGGAAGAGGAGATGTTCTCGCTCGTGTATGCAGAGAAGAGAGGATGAGGAGAAAGGTGAACAGGACACAGAGCTGTCTCAGTCTCTGTCTGTTTCCTCAAGGTTTTGGAAAGAGATGAGATATCATTTGCCCGTGAAGGGGAAGAGGAAGGTTACCGTGAAGAAACTGCCCTGCTCAACCTATGACGGTGTCTGAAAGATATGCAGTCTTCAAAATGCAGATTTAGAAGATGTCTTAGTCCTGGAAGATGTTTTCCTGATAGCTGAAGGACTAAAGTTGTATGTTTTACTTCAAGACTCTGTGACTGAAAATCAGGCCCAAAGTGCAGATCATCAGAGTGTGGTTACTTGAACAGTTGACATTCATATGCAGGTAAAAAGAAGAAGAATAACAAGGGAAAAAAATGAATGATATGGGCACAAGAAAGTCTGATGAAAACATGTTAACTCTAGTTACTCCTCTGTGCAGCCACAAGGGGGCAGCACGTTCAACAAAACATGCATCAACCCTGAAGTGGGTGAAAGCTGAACTCTCAGAAATGGATTTATGGTTCTGGTAATGATTACTGAGCTGAGTGGGACACATTGCTGGTGGCTGTAAATGAAGGTTTCGTCTTATGAATCCGTCTGTGTCTTTAAAAGAAATGCTGTAAGAGCTGTGCAAAGTCTTGGTGAGTGTGAGTCATGAGTGAAGAAGAATCCAGGCTGTTCTCCTCCCAGTTATTGCTCAACAGATTTCACACACACTGGCTTTCAAAAGATCCATGAAAGGAAATTGCAAAATGTGCTGAAGTCTCCACAAAGAGGAAGTCACAACCGGAGGAGACTCGTCTTCACTTGGAGCTAACTGTTTTTTTTTCATAAATAAAAGCAGAAGATGTTTTTACAGGATTTTCATGTGACCTGATGAGGACCGGTGTCACATAACTCTGGTGAGTCCTCCGTCTCAGGAAATATTTACTCTATTTGCTCTGTGATCCAAATCTGTGACACCACTTTTCCCGTTTGTGACGCGGCTTCAGTGGCACCTGTGCTCTGTTCCAACATCAGCAGTTTAGTGCCATGTCAACAAAGCTGGAATCTGTTTGCTGGCTGTTCACCGCAAACACTGACAGACCTTTTTCTTCACTCTGAATACAGTTTGTCAGAACTCCTGCTGCTTTGTTTAGGGATTTAAAGACAGATAATAACTATATCCAAACCACATGATTGACTCACATGGTTTGGAGTTGTTCCTATCATACTGAATATAATCTATAAAGTCTGCCATCAGATATTTACGCATTAATTAATGATTATAGGAAGTGCAGAAAAAAACTCCCCACAGATTTTAAAACAACATGAACATGGAAAATTTTTGTTGCCACCCTAAACCCCCTGGGTCTTCAGAGAAACCACAAAAAAGAAACAGAGTGGTGTAACATTACTGCTACTGACCAAGTGTCCAGTGTTACAGATGAATGCCACAGCTGTTTTTCTCGTTTACAGCAATTACAATGAATGTTGCAACTTTCCTTGTAAGTCATCAAGTTTGTTATTCACAGAAGCTACTAAATAATAATCTTTTAAGCGCACTGACGTGTACACTGGCTGTTCGATAAGAAAGAAAAACACATGGATGACACATGTTTGCAATAAGAGATGGAGAAGAGAATGAGGCCCCAAGTGAGGGAGGTGTGTTTTCAAGTTCATTTCTCACTAGGATTCAAGATCTGGAATTTTTTGGTCCTGGTACTGATGGCACAGTCACAAGTACTTTTGAGCTCATGGACAAATATGTATTAAGAACAGGAGTTTAAGTTGTATATCTAAGGGCTGACCTGGCTGGACTCAGGCCCAAAATGAAAGCATAAGATCTCAGCAGGACAAGAGGAATAATAATTAGGTCCGTTTGCCCTTGTTTCAGGTCCATAGTTGCCATGTGTACCTTTCATGGGTGAGGACATGGGGAGGGGGCTCAGTCGGCCAGTTGTTCTCAACCTTTTCCAACTCAAGGCCCACTTTTAAGTCTCAAAAATGTCACGCTATTTTCAAAATGACTTGGCGGCCCACCTGAAAAGCGTTCGAGACCCTCCAGGGGGCCGCTGCCCGCAGGTTGGGAATCACTGCCATAGGCCGACTATAACACTGAATGCGAGTGCTGTATCTATGAAATTAACAGTGTGGCCCGTCTACTTTTATTCAGATCCTCCTGAAGTTTAAATTCTGGCTATGCTACTGATGCCATGTGGGTAAAAGACGTGGTTGGTTGGTTGAACTGAGAAATCACAAATGGTCTAACCAATGTTTTTCATTAAAAATCACAGATATTGTGCAAAAAGGTTACTCTGAATGTGATTTGAATTAAATTATTAACCAACTGACCCAAAAATAGAGAGAAAACAACAATGTGTCAGGCATACAAACTGAACTGTGCAATAAAAATCACATTACTAAGTTTAGAAATTAAATGCTTAAAGCAAAATTTTAGATGATGTTTCATTACAAATAGCTTAATTCATCAGTACACTCGCATAAAATTCAGAAAGGGGAATTATTTAATACTTGTCAAACTTTCATTATTACGCCATTTGACTATTTGATGGGACTGATTCTTTAATCGATTAGGAATGGCAGAAATGTCAAATAAAATACTACGACACCAACAGAAATGCAAACCACACATGTATACAAACATTTAAAGGCATATTTTTTGACACTGTCCCTTGTTTGTCCATGTCCTGTCTATGTCCTGTCTGCAAAATAGACAAAACTTTGTCGTGTGTATTATTGATCCTAATAAACAAGCTGCAATTATGTTTGTTTTTGAGGCTCTTTCCACCACTTCAAACCTATACAAGCATGAGAAAAATGCCCATTTGTCTATGTAGGGATGCTCAGTTGAGAAAACAACGCAATTTTTATCAAACCAAAGAAGACTGTCAACATGTGCTGTGGGGATTGCTTTGATTAAGAATATAAAAATGGGCTTACTTCAGTTTATTTTATCGAAATTCTCTAGATGAACTGATGGTGAAGTGATTACTATACATACAGAGTCATTGTTCTTGTCTTTATGTCTTATGTTTGATGGATTTAAACAAGTAACTGGACTGAGGAGAGTCTATGCTCTAAATCTTAATGAGGGATAACAAATATGTGAGACAGCTGTCACTACTGAATTTGGGATCAGCATCTTTGCTTTTGCCCTCTCTCTGTCTTTTTCTGGGCCGATATGTTGTGAGAAACACTGCATTATATACTTCTAATAATTAAAAGGTCAAATCCAGACAGTGAGTGACCAGGATGAACATTTTCATGGTCTAATGTGGGAGAAATTGTGGTCAGCATGGGAGTGTTGCACGGTCTGAGAAAGATCAGAGTAAATCACGTCTGTAGTGTTTTCTCTGGTTGTTGTTTTGTGAACAGGAAGGTTTCGCTGGTTGTTCAAGTGTGTGTGGAAACGCAGAGGAAGAAGATCAGTGAGGTGCAATCCAGCAAGCTCTTCCTCCTCTTGAACTTGTTGTTTGTGCATCTGTTCCATGGAGGTGGGACAGAGCTGTTGAGTCATTGGTCGAGCTGCACAGTCTGCACGCGAGGGTCAGAGGTGAAGTTTCCTCTGCTTGTCCTGCTGCGTCGGGCAAACTCTTCCATACTTCCAGCGTCTGTTCGGAGCCTCTGTGTCTCTTTGTCGGCGGTGAGTCACGATATTCTGCTCAGTTTTAGTTCCAAGGAGTTTGATTTTTTTCTAATCTCAGTTTTTAAGATTTGTGTCGGATCATTTACACTTGTCCTGTGATAAAAAAAGAATCCAACTCAAGCATGAGGGGATTGTTTTCTATGGTTGCAGGTCTGTTACTTCAGAGAAAGACAACTATTGAGAGACTTAAAATGTTGTTTTAATTCAGGCTTCTAACAGGAATTAGAGCTTATGTTAAAACCATGTAAGCTGTGCAGGCATTTTCTTCATAATAACCTTTTAGTAATGCATTTTTACAAATCATCCACAGTTTGATTTTTGCATTTGCATATAGCAGAAATAATCTAAGGACTTGACTCTTGAAGAAAGCAAGGTTAGATTGGCAAAAGCTTTAAATTTACCTCAAAGTGATAATGATAACTGTCTGTCTTCTAACCTGCACCTCCCTCACATTACTTGGTAAATTAATGTCCTTTAAAGGTAGAAACTTTGTCATAAAATTGATGAAAAGCATCAGAAATAATAAAGACAAACATGTTATGTCTTGCATTAGATTTTGTCAATAATTCATCAAGCTACAACAGGTGAAACTATTCTGATTATCTAAACATAAAACCTCTTTAAATCTACATATTTACAAGAATCAAACTTTTCATTCTTTAAGACCTACTACTTTTATCTGCAATCTGGAGATGTTATTTTTAGACCTGATTCTGAAAATTCTGCCAAATTCAATCCATAAAAACTGCCATGAGGTCATAAAACCTTGATTATGGTTTTATTTTATCCGTTTGAACAGATTTATGCAAACAGCAGTGTCCTACTTAACCCACAGGTCAGGAAATGAATTGTTTTATTAATTTTTAGACTGCGATGACCAGTGTGTCCCACCCTGTGCAGAACGCTGTGTGCATGTGTGCTGCTGTTAGTTTTCTCGAAAGAGTAAACAGACCTGCTGTAGTTAAGAGGGGGATAATTGAACCTGCCGGTAATCACAAAGTGTCTTACCACACAATTAAAGAAGAATAAACATTTAAGTTACTGAGGGGTGGATTTCTTCCACAGCAAACTTCAAACATCATTGTCCTCAGAGTGAAACATCCTCGTCTGTGAGGGAAGTCAAAATCCCGTGCTGCTATGAAAAGGGTAACTCCCGTCTTTTTCCCTTTTTATTTATGAGTCATAAAGTTAAATAACCTGCAATGCTTTGCAATAATTTTACCGTAAAAGTCAGCGTGTAAGACACACTTTCAATTCCTCTCTATGCATCTCCAGGCGAGCTGCAAAGTTCTCCTGAAGCATCATCTCTTATCAGCTTCTCTCTTTCATTAGGTCATAATCCTGCATCTAAATTCACTACTTTAACTTTTACTGTTGAATAAATACAGCTAGTTGAGTGCAAGTTTAATAGAAAAGACTCCATATTTAATAAAAAGAAGAAACAGAACCATAAGCGGTCTCCAAGTGCGGTTGAAATTAACCAGGAGAACTGTTTTTTGACCTCATATGAGAAAAATTTCTGTTTCTGTTTCTTCACATTTCTGTGGCTTGCTGGTTGTGCATTTTTTTTATTAATGATATTTTCTCAGGCATGGATAAAAATAAAGTTGTTTAAAGAGCCTGAGAATCAGATGAAGAGGACGCCTCTGACACTCAGCACATTTCCTGTCAGCAAAGAGACGACTGATATTTTATAAATTTTGGGTGCAAAAGACTTGATGATACAGATTGTATTACAGTGCTCTAAACACAGTTGGTGTTCACTTTTTCAGAATATGAGTCAGGCATCTGAACAAGCTGCTGCTTGCACAGTTTTTTTTTTGCAGACAATGTTGGAATATCAGGGTTTCAATTCTCTATCACCATTTGGATTCACATCCTCTTCCGCTGCAGAAACATGCTTGTGCTTTGCTGACACCCGAGGAATTCAAGAATGTTGGGTGTTATTTCCCAAAAAGCAAAGAAGAAAGTTCAAAGTCTGTGCACCGAATTGATTTCGGTTCATGTACTCGAGTCATTTCGAGACAGAGCAGAAACATCTCAGTCAAGAAATTACTCAACATGTTGCTTCAAAAGCATCAGCGTGTTTCCAGGTCAGGGTGTAAAATATTTTCCTGTTCTCTGCTGTTTATTCATCTGAGCTGATTGTTTGATTACATCTTGTGATTAATTAATTGCTACTGTAAATATTGAATCCAATTAAATTCAAATTTACCCTGTGCTCTAGTTGAACAATAAAAATGTAATTGTTATGACCACTAATTACATTTGCAAGAAATAAAAAACCGTAAATGGCTCATTAGAAGAGATGAGATTTCTTAAACTCTGTTGGATGGAGTCTGCAGGCGGATGTGGTGAGGGCACAGTGAGCAAAATGAGGAGAATATGATCATCTGGGGACTGAAAGAATGACGTATTTTAAGTCTGAAATCAGAGCAGCACAGGATAAGCTTCAAAAGAGGTTATTTATGTGCTGGAGAAACATCTGATGGGCAAATATTTAAGCAAAGAAAACACAAAGATTGATGTGTTTAACTGTCTGTTTGTAAATTTTATAGCTGATTACGTCAGCAGGTGACAGTACATCTGTTACTGCTGTGTCATGTTTCTCTCGTCAGTAAATCATGACTGGGATTTGCATCTAATGATGAGTCACACCGAAAGTACTTTCAGTACATTCAGCTGCTATCAGGATAAATCACTGCTGGGATGAGTCCACACTTTGTGCTTCCTTATATCTTCAAACTTTACCATAAGATTACTTTACTCATATCAGGATCATTTTTATGGCCCCGACTCTTTGAACCATATAACCTGAGGTACAGCGGTTTGGTCGTCAAGACCTCGAGTGAGTGTTGTAACTGATTTCCCACAAACAGATGGACAAAGTTCGCCTCAGTGAGCACATTTGTAGGACAACACACCCGCTCAACTCTTCACCAAATATAAACAGACAAAAAGGACAGTTACACAAATCTGTTCATTCTGTGAGACACGTTTCAGAGCAGTTTCTGTTTGGTTATCACGAAGCAAAGTAAATAATCCTCTGATGTGGGGAGAAAATGCCAAAAGTTGTAAAATGGCTCCTAGTGAATATTAGATAGTGCTCAAACTTGATATTCCAATTGTTATTTAATCGGATGTCAAATATTCAGTGAGTATCAGGGTTGAGGAAATCATCGGAGTTCGAAATTCTGGTACCACAACGACTCAAAAGCACAATTCCCGAAATGTAGTTCACTACAATAAGATACAAGTATTGCAGCCTTGAGTATCAGCTCATACAGATTTTAATCGGGAACGATATCAACATGAATGGTGTGAAGTTCAGCTCTATCTGTAGGTCTTGAAGGCTTGTATAATCTTTATGGAAAGGTTTAAATGTATTCAACTTTCCCACCATGGGGAACTTGTGTATGACAAGTTTTGCACTCAGCTGCAAAGTCTTTTTCAGACTTTAACGAAAAATACTGTCACGTGGCCGACATCACTCCTACTCCTTGATGTTTTGCTAGTATGAGCAAACATAAAAGGAAGGATAGAAGTGCTGGAGCGGAGTCTGGAAAGGATTGATTGTATCGTAGATTTTAGATACAGGCCGATATAATCCGATAATACTTTTTTGCCGATATCAGACAGACATTAGATATCAATATCAGACTGGAGCATCCCTATTAATTGGTGATTACAAATTGCCTGTAGGTGTGACTGACTGGCAACTGAGATATCTGAATGAATTATGCAAATAGACGGGCCTCTGCTTTGGTTTCTGTCCAGCGATGTCTGGTTGTAGGCTGTCGTATTTTTTAGACAAACAGCTTTGACCGCCTCAAAGCCACTCCTTCATGAGCTCTGAAAACATCACATGCAGCTTAGAAACTCATGAAAAACTACTGATCCTTGACATGTCGGCCTCGCTGTCCTGAAATAATCGTCTCTAAAGAAACAAACTTGTTGTATTTTAAGGGAGATAAGTCAGAACTAAAGTCACAAGGTCAAAAAAAGGAGTCATGGTTATAAAAAGCTACAAAGAAGCTGGCAGGATGATCTCTTTTCTTTTAACTGTTTCCTATCAGGAAGTTTTACATCCGTCTGCTCATGTCTGAGCTCCACTCCGCAGTTTCCAGTAATATCAGCCGGGATAGTCATGATAAGCTTCTGTACAGTGATATATTTAGATGACTATCTGTTTGTGGTTTACAGTCATTGCATTGTCTTACATAATCAAACTGAATTTCAATCAAACTTGTTATATGTCAGCCAGTTTTAGTAAACAAAGAGAGAAAGCTGTTTGAATCACTGCTTTGTCTGTTGCACATTTATACACACTCACTTATACATCCTCTGTCTTAGAGTAAAGCAGTTTCCATAAATCTCTCTGCTGTTCTGTCAGTATTCATCTCAGTAATCACATGACTCCCACAACACTCTTCAAACCACTTTGGGTTGACCCGAGAGCGCTCTTCTTCCCACGCTGCTTTCTGTTCAGGCATGTCCCAGGGTTTAACTCTACTGCATGAGTACGTCTGAATTCAGGTTTCTCAAGACAGAGAGAAAGATTTTAATGGGACATCTCTGTGGATAAGTCTTAAGTTTTACATTTACCCTAGATTCAGATTTATGAGTGATTACTTCGTATTAAAATTCCTACTTCCATAGCTTATTTACAATGTTTGTTCAGTCATATTCTGTGGCCCTAAAACAAATTTGTGGTCCCTGCTTTGTTTTAACTTTATGTCTTTTTCTCTCCCTCACCGAATCCACATTTTTCTCTAGAACAAGTTTGTCATTATCTACTGGAATATGAACACATTTGAGCTGAAAAACACAAGAATTTGCCCTGGAGTCTTGCCACAAGCTTGCACAAGTCAGACAATACAAACTGTAGTGGTTGAATAATTGTAAAACACACTGGAGATCAGTTTCCCTGAGGATTCATTCATGCTTCTGTGAGCTGCGTGTGAACACTCGCTGACGTCAAGCGGTGTTCAGGAATGCTTGGCTTACTCCCAGTCCAACGGCCAAATGCAGTGTTTAATCGAAGGCTCCACCACAAATGAAATACCACCAAATTTGTCACTCATGTGGGAGGGAGAAAGGTAGAGGTCAGCGCAGGGAGAGAAAGAGAGGCATAAGTTTGGAGACATTTGGAAGTATCAGGCTTGGTTTTAAGAGGAAACAAAACTGTTTCTGCTGATAAGTGCTGTGAGTTTGACCGCCTGTGACCTGTGAGTGACACTGAACAGCACTGTTCCAGTAAGTTGCCTGTTTCTAATCTCAGTTTGATGCATTATTATTTAACTCAAAGTGTTATTCATGTGTGTTTCAGCCATGGGCCTGAGTTCAAAAGTGAGCCTTCTGCTTTTCCTCGGGACATGTTCAGGATTTCTGCAAGGTGAGCAGCTGCAAGTCTGACACACAAAATACATCAAAGCTTCAAATACGAAACCCTGTGGAAATATTTGAACCATGCTTCTTTTGTGTACAAAGATTTATGTAATTTCATCATCCACTGTCCACACAGTCTGTACAAAATAACTCTATCGCCATCTCGTGGTCACTGGTAGAACTGCAGACACTTGTCTTTTAAGTTCACTGGTTTGATTTTCTTTCTTCAGAGAACTGCACCGACTACAAACTCCAGTTCGAGAGGGTTTTCTCTGCACCTGGAGATGTAGCTATGCTGAACAGCACCCTTGTGTCACCTGATGTCTTTGACTTCACAAGTGTCCCCTACAACATCACCTGGTACGACTCAAAGAACGGTCAAGAAATCAACAACCAGACCGGTCGAACTCTGGTTCAAGGAGAGACTTTATGGATTCTGAGTGTAACACTGGAGGATAGTGGAGATTACGTGGCCGTTGTGAGGTAAGGGAACAGAACATTTTTCCTCATATGTTCTTAAACGCTAGAAAAATTCTGAAGTAAAAGCTTGTAGCCTTGCCCTAGTTTTATGGAAGTGAATATGGTCTACTCAGCAACATCTTACAGGCTGTTTGATGACAAGTAATCATGTCATACTTAAATCTACCTCAAGTAAGAATAATGCATGCATGTGATCTTGAAAAGAAACTGCAGGAAGATTTAGGGCTGAACAACATATTGTTTAAGCATCATTATCCTGATATGTGCATGCATATTCATATTGCAAGGTGTGTAAAATATTGCAATTATATTTGAGCCTTTCGATTACGTTTCTGGAGCCTGTTTACACCAAATCCTATTAATAATGGATCTAAATGAGCATCAGTTTATATATTTGACCACATTATATCAACAACTGGTACAGTTAGAGCACCTTCTTAGTGCTTTGTCATCTCAACTGCTTGCTTCCTGCAGAAATTACTTTTCATTGATTTACGTTTCTGGCAAAAATTGTTCAAGCTGGCAAAAAAGGCAAAATGCAGGAGGAGGACAAACTCTTAACAACTGTCTCTCCAGCTGTGGGTGCAGCATGTTAACCGATTTAATAAATATCTCTGTAATATTACTTGTTGTTGGAGGGAAACTTAAATGATGAACCTCTGTGCAGGAGTGAGTTATTAAAGTCTGACCTAATGTAAAGGTGTTAACACATTTCAACATGATTAAGACTCTTTGCAAACAGTCGAGAGTTTGTTTTCATCATTTTAGGGAAAGTCAGGGAGGATTCAGTTTAATACAGTGAAGCAGTGAATGTTAAAAATATATCACAATATAATTTTTCCAATATTCTGCAGTCCTACTAAGTTGATCTTGTAAATGTGAATAAAAGCATTCTTCTATCCTCAACCTCCTTCAGGACTCCGTCTCAGTGCTACATGCAGGCCACTAAGCTGGTCGTGGATGCACCAGTCGAAGGGGACTGTGGGAAAAAATGGAAAGTGCCTCTAACTCTAACAAAAGGAGTCACTGACACACTGTCCTGCCCTCTGTTGGACCACGTTAACAAACTAAAAAGCTACAACATCAGCCCGTCCATCAGGTGGTACAGAGTGAGTCCTGAAACTTCAGTCTTCTTTCATTCATTCATTCATAGATGGTTTCATTCTACTCCAGAAGTTCACAGATTTATCTTCCACTTTCTGAAACAAATGTATGTTTTTCTCCTCTTTCTTTCAGGGTTGTGAACCCATAGAAGATGGGACAGGACAGTATACCTACTGGGGTATGACCAAACTAAAGATTGATGAAGTAGATTTTCACAACATTGGCTCCTACACCTGCACCCTGACCTTCACTCTCGGTGGGATCACAGGATCCATGTCAGAGACCATGGAAGCAGAAGTCACAGGTCAGAACAGAGCGCTTTAAACATCACCAGTACGAAAAGCATCCACTAGAGGGAAGCACAGGATTCATGACAAAAATTGAAAATGTAATGTGGCTCTTTCACTTTACTTTCCAGGAGACTACTCGTTGGTTCCACAGGTGCATGAACCAGCAAATGAATCAATCAAGGTGCCTATCGGTGAGTCCCTCCAGATATATGATGGCGTTAAATCTAATATGCTGTTCACAAAATAAAAAAAAAAGTTTTGAGGCTGAAAGTTTCCCAAAAGTAGCTGTCAAAAGAATAACTCAAAACTGTTGTTTCTGTGGGTGTTCAGGCTCCAATTTCACCAAGCGGTGCCTGGTGTTCGTGCCCTGCGTTGGGATGCACATGGTTGATCTCATGTGGTTGGCGAAAAATAAATTCATCATCCCTAATGATCGCATCTACCTATCAGAAACACGGTCAGCATCTCTGCCTCTCCTCTCTTTTTCTTTTAAATCCTTCTACTTTTCAATGTACGGCACAAAAACGGTAGAAGAGTATCAAGAATGTGAAACATATTTTCATTTTCTGGTGCATTTCTGTTTTTTTTTCCTTATGTGTGTCGTCATCAGTGAGTGGCGCCAGGATGTGTCACCTCTAGGTGTGTGGTTAGAGCGGCAGCTGATTTTCACTGAGCTGAGAGAGGAAGATTTGGACGTCAACTACACGTGTCTAGTGTTCAGCTCCAGAGGCTCCCCTGAGGCTTTCTTCACTTTGATACCAGAAGGTACGAAATCAAGAGTGCGAGGTACAAGAAAACCAGCAAATTATCACAACTAGGTAAACAGAGGGGGGATAAAGTCATCCTGCATTTATTAATGTACAGTCATGAAAATTGTTTATGGGTGACCAGTAGGGGGAGTAAGTTCACAGCTTTCCTCCACTTAAAAGCTACTTCAGGAAAAATCAAACTGGTATAAACACCTGAGTGAAATCTTAAGACCAGTTGAAAAATTTCTCAGTAGAGTTTCAAAGTGCAAATGGGAGAGGTTGTTGCAAACAATAATTTAAGTGAAATAGTGTGTTCATCAGCTGATCCAAAGTTAAGACCACAGTTTAGAAAAACCCTAAAACAGGAGTAAAAGTTTGTAAAAAGGACTCAGTGATGAGGAGCTCCACCGTTCTTGCTGAGCAAAATTTAGTTGGTTGCTTGATGCATGTGTTTCCAGGAGGGCTAGTGGAAAAGTTGCTCAAAGTGGGGAAGATGGCTTCATGGAGGGCATCCAACACAGACCAGGGCCCTCAGTCATGAAGGATGCTCCCTGAAACATCTCCACAAAGTCAGCAGCTGCCTGAAGCTCCATTGTTCCATTGAAAGAATAAAAACAGATCATGATCGAGGATCGTCCTCAATTTGTGTCTCAGATCCTCGGGCTTCACGCTGGTGAAATGTTTTTGTATCTACCACTTGGCTTTTTTGTTCCATAACCCCCAGGATTTTGAAGAAATTTAAAATGACTCTTACTGAGTCCAACCTCAGCAGTGTTGGTGTTGCGTTGTGGGAGGTTTTGCTTATGCATCTCAAGAATCCGGCAACGTACAAAGAGAGTAAGCTTTTTAGCATTTGTCATCAGGAGGTCATGACAGCATGAATAAATTATAGATAATGAGGTTTAATCCACATTTTTGTGCAGATTTTGTCTTTTGAAGGCTGTAGTCTTAAACTTTTGATCAGCTGATGAACAGACTATTTTACAATCTTACTTACTTACTTACTTACAGTTTTTCTTTTGTCTCACTCCCATTTCTTCTTTCTGCACTCTGAAACTCTACTGGCACCTTTTTAAGATCCAACAGGTCTTAAGATTTTAATCAGGCATGTATAGGTCTCTAACAAGGGAAGCCTCCTCATAGAAATGTAGCGATCTAAGCTGAGAAACTCTCCTTATGTCATTTCAGCGAAGTAAGAAATAAGTGTGAATCATTTCAAAGAAGACATGTCAATATTTTCAAGCCATCTATGACACTATAAAAAAGCAAAGCACCTTTTTAACTTTCAGAGTTTGAATCAAATGGTATCCACTTCTCCTGAAACAACCTGTGATGTTCATCTCTGCAGACCCCAACATCCTCCTACCAATCGGACTGGTGCTCGGAGGTGTGATGCTTCTCTTTATCAACAGCGTCATCATTTTCTACCTTTTTAAGGTTGACATTGTGCTGGGGTTCAGGAGAGTGTTTCCAGTCCTCTATCCAAATAAAGGTACAATTTCACATCAGGTGTGTCGTAATGTGTCCTGTATCAACACATACTCATTTTACATCATCAAATACAACAACATTGTTACTATTTCTTATTCTGATGAGAATGTAGACAAAGCAGACTCAAATCAGTCTGTACACATCGCTGTGAACAGTATTCACTCTCGGAAACACTATTACAGTATAACATACCAGAAACCTTAAAAAGTGTTAGCGTCAAACCCAAACCACAGTGGAAAAACCCACCATAATGTTTGACCTTCGCACTCAGACGTTTAGTATCTACCCACACTGACATCATAACTGACTAACTCTTTCACTCAACCTCACACCTGCCTGCAAGTGTGAACAGTAGGAGCAAACAAGCGAAACACAAACCACAAGACTGCCGACAGTATCTGATTAAAAGTCACTGACTGAGGAACAATCATTAAGGGTGTAAGTATTCGTGACTATGAGATAGCAGCTCAGTGATATTAGGTCTTGAAGGATAAATCAAGTAGTTATTGTTTGACATGATGATCTAAAAGCGTCTGAATTTGACTGGATTAACAGGAAAACAGTCAGCAGGTAATTCAAAGAAAAGAAAACCACATCCCGCCGCTGTTGTTTGTTGTGTTAAAAAAAACTGGAACACAAAAACAAAGTGCACATTGCAACAGAAATGAAGACTTTTGCAGGAAAGGAATTTGGGTTACCATATCATTATTAGAGCGCTGAATCAGCAAGCACTAACAGCCCGGATAAACCATCAATGCTCAAATGTTTTACATCAAGGCTTAAGTTTGACCTCTTTTGGTCTTAGGTGTCTTCATTTGCTTCCTAGGATATTATTTTTTATCCAAATGATGCTGAAAAGCTTATCAATTTATGAACTTCCACCTCAGACACCCTCTAATTTCTTTTTTCAGACTTAGATGGAAAGCTGTACGACGCTTACGTGGCGTATCCGCAGCCCTGTGCCGCTGGATTCAGCAAGGAAATAGAGGAGTTTGCTCTCCAGGCACTACCTCAAGTGCTGGAAAAAGCTTGTGGCTACAAACTTTTCATAGCAGGACGTGACTGTCTGCCCGGGGAGGGTGAGTCACTAACATGGCAGAGACTGGACCATGATCCTGCTTCACTCCAATGACCAAACAGCGATTTTCATGCTCCGACTTAATGCACTGACCTTGTCTCTGCTCTCTCCTCTTGCAGTCGTCGTGGACTCAGTGGAGGAAAACTTGCAAGCCAGTCGCAAAGTCCTTCTGCTTTACACGGCCTCCACTTTCATCAGGAAAAGAAACACAAGCAGCATCAGCAACAACAATAATAACATCTCAAAAAGCAGTGATACCAAAACCACAGATGTCAGCAGTAGTATGAATTATGACAGTGATAAAGAAGTCTACACAGACACACGGCAGCAGTTTGAGTACGTTACAGCGATGCACAGATTTCTCTTAGAGGGATCTTTGAAGGTGAGAAACATCAATGAGCAAACTAATGTGGTTAAATTCCACCAAAGCCTTTCACTAACCTCATTCTTCTGCTTCACAGGTGGTTCTGGTGGAGCTGGAGGAGATCAGCCCGGCTCAGCTCGCTCTCTTCCCGGAGTCGGTGCGCCAACTTAGAAAAAAACAAGGCGCTGTGTGCTTGTGGAAGGCCCTGAGAAAAAGACAGAGATCGGGGATGTGTGTTAGGAGGAGAGAAGACGAGGAGAAAAGTGGAGAAAACACACAGCTGTCGCCGTCCCTCTCCCCCTGCTCCAGGTTTTGGAAGGAGATGAGATATCATATGCCTGTGAGAGGAAAGCGAGCGGTGTTTCCTGAGAAAACTGTCCTGCTGAACTTATGATGAGCTTCGAGGAGTTTTCCAAAACAAATGGGACTAAATCTCTTATCAGCTATGAAGTAACAGCGCAGGTGCTTGAGCTGCACTCATCCAACAAATATCACAGCAACAAGTAGCTTTTGTTGTTCGCTTGAATCAACATTTCATGCAGCAAACGACTCAGGAAGAGATAAAAGGAACCTGAACTCCAAAGGATGTGCAGATCGTGACTGTTTGTGCCATCGCTGAGGTTTTTGATATTCTCTGGCAGGTTGAGCCTGATGTGGACAAAGAATGACTCCTGAATTAAACTATCCTGATTATAATGTATAATAGGTTTTGGCTTCCAAGAGCTTTTAATGTACATATGTATAGTTAAGACTGTGAATGTGTATATAAATATGCCTAAATGTGTATAAAGTCAAGCAATCAGGGGAGAAACTAAAAGAACCAACAACTAAAACAAAAGAATTGTGTGTTTGTTCTTGAGTTTGAACTAGGTCTGCGTAATAAATCGTTCTCGTATCATCATCCTGATTAAAAAAACATCTGCCAGGAGCTGAAAACTATATTAGAGCCTTTCAGTTTCTATATCCTGTCTACGCCTGATCACATCGCAAACAGAGCTAAATGAGCATCTATTTATATGTTTCACCACATTATACAGAACAACTCCCACAGTTATTTCACCTTCTCTGCACTCTGTTATCTCACCTGCTGTTTTCAGGGTTGGGTGAGTATTTAACACTCTCTAAACATTACTTTTTATTGATTCACACATCTCTGGGTAAAAGTATATTCAAGCCTACATAAAAGGCAAAATGCAGGAGGTGGACAAACTGTGAGCCACTGTCTCCCTGACTCTGGGTGCAGCATGTTGTCCCATAAAATTATTTGGTTGCGGGGAGGAAATTAAAAGATCGAACCTCTGTGCATTAACGCGTTATTAAAAGTTTGACCTGCAGGAAGTCTTGAAGCTCAATATCAATAATTAACAAATATCAACATGATTAAGACTCTTTGAAGTCTATGAGGCAAAAAGAAACAGAGGCAATTGGATGAGAGTCTGTTATCATCATTTCAGGAAGAGTTGGGAAAACTCAGTTGAACACAATGAAGCAGTAAACTTTAAACATTTTTCATTATATATTGCAGAAAAAAATATCGCAATGAATTTTTTTCCCAATACCATGCAGCCCTTGTTTGATTCATTTCCTGCAACAGAACTGTAAAAATTCCAAACTGTGAGTCTTGTCCCTTTTCAGAGGAAAAGACTTGAGGTTGCCTCTGTAGGAGGAAAATGCATTTTCTATCATTGAATATTTAATAGTGGGGAAACCTGTGGTAACAATCCAGCCTCCAAACAAGTTTAATTTCCCGTTGACTGTCTTTTATACAAACTTTTTTGTTAATAAGTGGGACTTTTCATTGAGGAAATCTTAATCAGACTTCTACTATTTAAATGTCTTCTCTTTTCTAATTCTATAGCTGGGAAATGGGTTTCTATTCATCTATTTCTATTGTTTAAGTGGATGAAATGTAAATGTGCAATACTTCTTGAAACACTTCATAGGACATATTGAGGGGCAAATGTCTGAGCTGAGAGTTTTTAATTATAGAGCTAATTTGAAACAATAAGCTGTGAATAAAGAATTAAAGCTGTGAGGAAATTGCAGCCACAAAGACAGTAGCGGTCAAAGAGATGAGTCACACATTCATTCATTAGGTAAGCGGACTGCTAAATATGTATCGTGGCTTTTGCGTGTTAGTTTCACTTTAAACAGTTTGAACTGGGTTAAATAAATGTAAACCATGTCAGAAACACTTCATCATATGAGAATACGTGCGTTCAAATCCAGTCATGTAAGCTGTTTCTCAACAGGTGCATGTGAAATATCAACAAGCTTCATGAGGGAAAGTCACGCTAAGCTCTGAAGCAATGGAGGTCAAGTGGCCCACTTTTAAAAACCAGCTCAGTTGAGTGGGGGGTGAATCATAGCAGAACACCATTAATGCAGAGCAGGAGCTCTTTGTTCCAATGATAGATGGAAATTTCATCAGGGGTTACTGGTATGAAATGATGTGAAGGTAGGAGGTGGAAAAACCCTTCAAACCATCAGAGGTAAAACACTACTGAATTTTATCCTCAGCACTGAACAAGGTGAGTTGAAAAAACTGAACATTACTTGGCTTCTGAAAGCAGAATATCTTTTTATACAACACAACAGAACGTAAATAGAGTATTACTTAATCTGAGAGTGATATTGTAGAAATACCAGAACTGTTACGAGTGACAGAGACTGCTGAGTCAGTTCATGAAGATAGAAAGAGAGATAAGAAAATGGATAGATCGATATATATATATATATGTGTGTGTGTGTGTGTGTGTGTGTGTATATGTATATATAGATAGAGAGAGAGAGAGAGAGCTCCTTTTCCAACTAACAGCCAATCAGTGGAACTTCCTGGGTTTTTTTCTTGGAGTCTTTGCTCCTTGCCTAGTTTGAAATGTTTATTTCACTTCCCTTTCATGGCAGCAGTTTGCCCGCAGAGAAATATCTGAAGCGCTCTTATTTATTGCACCTGAGAATGTGAGCTACATGTCTGGAGGATCATGCAGGTTGTAAATGTAGTAAATCTTATCTTTTGACTTATTTAAGGAGGATGAAAGCAGCAGGTTGGATCTTCTTTCTGACTGCACTCTTGTTCCTGGGATTTACAGCGTCGCACAGTAAGTGCTTTTCCCTACTTATGCCATTTTATAGACTTAGAAACACTTCTTTTTGAGATCATTTCAGAACATAGACTCTGACTGATTGAGAAACACTTCTAAAAACACAAAGCTGTTGTTTAGAATTTGATTTCTTCTTTAAATGTAGGCTTTTGAAATATAAAGTCTATAAAAAATGAACCTAATGAAACCACATGTCAAACAATGAACTGAAAGTAACAGCGTCAGGTCTGAGTTGCTGACCTGGTTTTTCTGCTATGCCTGTCATTCATTATGACAGTCCAAGTCTCCTGTAGAGCAGCTTTGTATGATTTTCAGCTCAAAATAAACTCCTTATTTATGCTACACCAACCTCTATGAAAACCCACAAGTTTAGCCTTCACAGAAAACATCTAGAGTGAGCCATTAGCAAATGTTACTGCTCTTATAATGTTACTCACAGCTCGTGGTTTCAAGCTTTCATAAAAGGTCTAACCTGTGGAACAGTCTCAGGTTTCAGAAGCAGAGAGGTGCAAATCCAGCTCATATTGACCTGAAATTAAAGAAGGAGTCATGGGTGAAGTGGAGGACACAAACAGCTACGTTACACCTGCTGATAACCTTATCCTCATTGTGCATGTGACAAATATAATTATGTTAATAACAACTATAGGAAAGGACTGCAGTATGTCCATTTACACAAATCCAGCTAGTGTGTGGGGGAAAGGAGGGAGTAACAGAGCTGCAAATGACAAATTGTAGAGAACTAAAAATCTAAAGCTGGCCTTCCACATGTGCAGAGAACAATGATAGGGTGATAACACTAATTTAAACTGTTTTACAGGTGCGAGTCCTATGAGAACTCCTGCATTACTATCAACAGCTTGAATTCAAAAAAGCATTGGCAGATTTAAAGTATGACTGTTGACTTAGTTTAATTTATGACCTAATATATCTCCAAAAAGCAATGTGATACTGATACATAGAAGGATTTATTGCCCTGCTTTATGTATGCAGTACAAAGAAAACACTCCTGGCTGACAGGAAAAGCACAAAGCACCTGCTCCCCTTTTGTTACTAAATAGATCAACTGCTGCAAACACTAACCCTCAATCTTAAACTTTTAAAGTCATCAGGAAATCCATTACGACAGCACAGAGGAAACTGTACGCTCTGCAGGGGGGTTACACAAGAAAAGGAAGCTTAAGCGGGAGGCCGAAGAAATGTCAACGATTCTGAGACTGTACTCTGAAACAACTTAAAGGGGTGCACTGCAGCTTAGTCAAGACTTTATATATTTTTTCAGAGCTTGTACGACAGCTGAGAGCAGAGAAAAATGTATGGTTAGGAAGCACTACGCCTAAGATTGTGACAGAGAAAGACACTATAAGCGAAAGTCACAGTCAGAATACAACACCTAAGCTTGATGGGGTGAAATTGGCGGAAAATTATTGTCCTTTAAATGAGAAAAATTACCAACAAAAACTGTATCAGGAGGGGTGGTAGACAAGGTCTCCCCAAGTTGACCAAAATAATCTGCTGCCTCACACTTAAGTCAGGATGTTGATCTCGTTCTGTCTTTACCTTAGCTTTAATTTTCAGTGACCCACTTCTAACGGCAATAAACTCATCCATGTAGTTGATAACAGATGGGCAGCAACCATCACTGTCCAAGTTATCCCAAAGAGGTCGCAAGGAGATGCAAGGAAAAATTATCTGCCGGACTAAAGACATTTATAGCATTTACAGTAATAACCCTCCAAAACAGCGACAGAGGTCAGGAGATCATCAGATTTATCACTGAATACTTTTAAAATTTCTATCACAACAAGTCCTAAATAAAACATCTCACAACAACTTTTATAAGCTTAAGTTAAAAAAAGCGTCATACAAGCAGAGTGCACTTCTCAGATTACTGTTTTTGGAGAAGTTAATACTGCAACATCCTCCCTGGTTGCAATCAGCTGCTAAATGAGAAAAAAAATCAGGCTTTCTGCCACTAATGTGCAAAAATATCAAACAAACAGAAAGCCAGCGCAATCATTGCTGTGATAAATAATGATAATTATTGTAAGGTATATGAAGTTAGCAGGGTAATATAAATTGCATACCAGTCAAGTACTATTAATGCAGTACATTGGTTTAATAAATTTTCTTATTTATTTTGAAAGTGCAGTCAAAAAATCATCCAAGAACATGCATTTAGCTGATGCAGTAAATAATGTTTTGATATTCTGTGGCCACTCTGAACTTAGTACTTAGCAAGAATGAGACAATATAAGAAGAATCCTGTGACCCAGTGTAAAATGTCACAAGAACAGAAACTGAACAAACAAAAAGACATGAAAACAACAAACTAAAACAAACAAACAAAGGATAATGCAAAAACTGGACAGAAAATTCAAACACAAAGGAGTAAACAGAAAGGTACATTGAGGCATTGCAAAAAAAAAAAAATCATAGTAGAAATAAACTCATTAGTTTAAAAGATATTAAGATGAGGAGACACTGCTCAGCTGACTGACACACAGGCACCCTAAAGCTGTTATTAATTAGGCTCAAAACCAACTAGTTTTCAATTCTGCAGCCATCAATAATCTGCCTCAAAACTCCATTAGAAACAGATGCGTGACGTCATGGAGTCTTGGTTCTTTTTTTTTTTTTTTTTTTTTTTCAAGTCAATAGTTTTATCTTTTATTTTGCAATTTTATTTTGGTTTTGTGCTTTGGTTTTCTTTTTTGGTATGCGTGTTTAGCACTTCAGGACCACCAAAGCAGAAAACAAGGATAAAGCATCGATTAAATTCACATCTAACGCACTTTTTCAGGTGTTGTGTTTTTGTGAAAGGTAACTACTCTGTAACACAACCAATTAACGACTTATCACATTTGCTCATTTAGCCGCTTTATCTTAATAGCAATAAAGCTAGAAGTGAACAAACTAGATTAAAAAAAACAAACAGGTGGATGTCTCACCTGTTATCTTCAGCTGGCGTTAATGTGAAGTTCAGCCCCAGAAAACTAAAGTTAAAATACCGGTTTTCTCTGACTGCTTATATAGGTTAGGAAATTCCTGTCGCACTTAGCATTACAACTTTTCCTCCTGCATACAACTTAAAGACAAAACTTCGAGGACTAATGTATTTCCGTTAAAAGAAAAAAAAAATCACTTTCTCTCTTTGTGCAATGACACATCCAGACCACAGCGGGGCGATAGAGATCTACCATGTGGGTGCTGGACACCTCTTCCTGCTGAGGTGTCCTAATGCTGAATCTCCCTCTAACATCACCTGGAGCAGAGAGGGGGGGTCTGACCTGAACCTACCTGTAGGTGTTGAAGTGAGGGATGGGTTACTATGGTTTAGACCTGTGCAGCTTTCTCATCATGGATCCTACACTTGTGAGAAAAGGTAAAGGACTATTTCACCAAAAACACTAACATTTTATTGTATTAACTGAATCCAGTTTGATTAATGTCTCTGAATAGACTTATTGAGTCAAATTAAATTAGAGATTAAAGTCACTGAATTTCCCTTTTTTTATTATCTGTCTTCTTCTCCTTAGAGATGAAACTGGCTCATTCAGGATTACAGTGTCAGTGTCCAGTACAGAGTGTCCTGATCCACCTGAGTACATCTCCATCCGTGAGGGGGTCACTGATGGTGTTCCTTGCAAACAAAATGAGATCTTAAACCTGAATAAGACCAGGAACATTCGCTGGTTAAAGGTATCCATACAGCTCTACGACAGTGGTTTCCAACCTTTTCCAACTCAGGGCCAACTTTTACGTCTCAAAAATCTTCGTGGTCCACCTCTGATCCAATAAGTACAGAGAGTATAAAATGCCCCGATGACCAAAAATGTAATAAGTAGTCGACAATGTAACAGATTCTGAGCTCAAAACAAAATAACTTTTTGCCAAAAAAGTAGCAATTTGTTACAGTTTGAGTCAGTTATCACATTTTGGTTTTTAATACACTGTTTTTGTTAAGTTTTGGGCTCGGCACTATGGTTACATTTTTGACGAGTTATTACATTTCAGGTTTTATTACATATTAGGTCATGGTTACATGTTGGGTCATGTTACCTAGTGGCCACTAAAATACCCTCTCACCTTTTTATACATGAATACCTGAGCATTTTCAATATCCTGACCAAGTTTGCAACTGAGTTTTAACATTCAAAAAATTCTGTTTATTTGTATCTTGTATCTTTATACACTAACACTTCACTAAAATCTGACCAATTTGAAAATGATTTGGCGGCCCACTTGCAATACCTTAACGGCCTACCAGGGGGCCGCGGTCCACAGGTTGGGAATCACTGCTCTACGACATTCATGTTATCTAACGACAACAGTTCCTTTAAGTTCACCAGGGCAAAGTGTGCAACTCTTCATTATCTTGCAGTAAAACATGATAACATTGTGTGTTTTTGCGTAGGACTGTGGCCCTGTGACTAGAAAGGGGGGGTCCATCCACGTGCACGAGGATGGTTTCATGAGACTCCCATCAGCCACACAGGAGGATGCTGGGGTTTACACCTGCCTGGTTGACATTAGTTTGGATGGCAAGAAGTACACCTCTGCACGCAGCATCGAGCTGAAAATTAACAACGGTATGACCAAATCTATCTATTTCATCAGATTCTGTAATGTTAACTGAATGTATACACTAATATTCGTGGGTTTTTTTATTCTAGAGCCAGTCAATCCTCAGCCAAAGGTTGTGTTCCCTCATCAGGAAGTGGTTTTGGTTGAAGTGGGTGAGTACAACCAACTGAAAGCCCTGCAGCACTGTACATGTGTTAGGTGAGAGATTGCTAAGTGTCACCTTCTCGAGTTTGATCTTCACTTTAATCTGCAGCTGTGTTTGTGACCTGTAAGCTCCAAACACGTGAACGAAGGAGTTAATCTCACTCTTTGTAACCCACCTGTTTATTAAACTCAAAACAGTTAAATGACGTTTTTGTCATTGGCTCCCAGCACATAGTAAACAAGCTGCTGCTGCCATCTGCTGGTGCCTTGTTTTTATGTGAAAGCTGTTGCCGTGTTGGCCTGAAATTTGAATGGCATACAACTTAATATGCCACCTTTATTTTATCACTTCAGAAAAGTTGCCAAAATTAGATCCAATATAAGTTTCCAGGAGACTGAGATTCTTTTATATGCGTTATATCCTCATGCCTTGTTTACTGTAACAGTCTTTTTACCTGCATGAGCCAGAGAGACATCAATTGTCAAGTGATGCACCCATCACTCTGGAACAGGGTAAATCTGGACTCATCAGACCACATGACCTTCTTCCATTGCTCCAGAGTCCAATCTTTATGCTCCCTAACAAATTGAAGCCTTTTTTTCCGGTTAGCCTCACTGATTAGTGGTTTTCTTAAAGCTACACAGCTGTTCTGTCCCAATCCCTTGAGTTCCCTTCGCATTGTGCGTGTGGAAATGCTCTTACTTTCACTATTAAATATAGCCCTGAGTTCTGCTGTTGTTTTTCTTCCATTTGATCTCACCACACAATTAAGTGATTGCCAATCACAATCATTCAGGATTTTTTTCCGGCCACATTTCTTCCTGGAAGACAATGGGTCCCCACTATCCTTCCAGTTTTTAATAATGCGCTGGACAGTTCTTAACCCAAATTTGGGAGTTTCTGCAATCTCCTTAGATGTTTTCTCTGCTTGATGCCAATGATTTGACCCTTCTCAGACAGACTAACATCTTTTCCACGACCACGGGATGTGTCTTTCCACATGGTTGTTTAGGAAATGAGAAGCAACTCATTGCACCAGTTGGGGTTAAATAAATTGTTTCCAGCTGAAAGATAATCGCCCATGCAGTAATTATCCAATAGGAGGCTCGTACCTATTTGCTTAGTTAAATCCACGTGGCAACTTTTTTTTTGGCCTGGCAGTGTATGACGTAGATGTGTTAGCAGTGTTATTCCTCTGTTGAGGCTAAAAAACAAACAAGAAAAAAAAGACAACAACAATAAAACACAAGAGACAGTGAATTTAGTTCTAATATCCCTTTTTTTAAATCAGTATCCTTGTCAAAAGTCTACATTTTAAGAAAGTTACTCTAAAAATGAATAGTTGAACAGACTAAAAGCTGTTTTATTTTCACTAACTCCTCTGATGAACAGGCAAGAAAGCAGAGCTAAAGTGTTTCGCCCTCATTGGCTTCAGCGAGGACAACGACACGCTGGTTTACTGGACTGTTGACGGAAACTTCAGTGATGACTATGAGGAGTTCAGAGAGTCCAAGAAATAGTGAGTGTGTACTTTTCGTAAATACATTTCAGCCTGAACAACAACATGGAGAAATGGGTAAACAGAGCCAGATGAGGATAAACACACTTGAGGAGAAGAGATCACTCAAAGCAGGAAGTCCGTAAACAGTATTTGTCAGGAAATCAATCATTGTTGATCAGCAGAGACATTTTTTTTTAATTTATAATGAAAATAGCAAGAATGGTCACAGAATAAACCTGTTTCTTTGTTGCTATATTAGATTTAAGCAGCATTTAAACAAAGCATGAACACAAAAATTATAAAGGTATATTGCTTTCTTATACAGTGATGTTAGGTCAATGATCGGTTTTGTGTGTTTCAGTTTTCGTGTGGATGACCAAGTGTACTGTGAGTCCACTCTGACCATCTCTGAAGTTAAACGCTGGTTCCTTAACGTCATAATCGGCTGCCATGTAATGACCGAGGCTGGTGTGAGAGACAGCTATGTGATGCTACAAGAAGGTATTATAGACCCTGCGTTATGATTTTACTTATAATGAGCAATGATGTGCAGGGCGCTTCAATGAAACTACTACTTCTACAGCCGGTTGTGGCCCAAATTGCATGGTGCCCTTTCCATGTAGATGAAATGTTTGTTTCTTGATAAAAAAAAAAAACTCAAGAAGGTGTAGTTCCTTGCACATATAATTTTCCTGGTTCGTTTACACACCCAACCAAACAACAGATTTTCATCTTCCTCCTCCCCGTCCCTGTAGCGGACCAGACTGCCCTCTACACCAGCGTGGCTCTCTGCATCCTCACCCCGCTGACAGTTCTGCTCCTGGTTGTCGCTCTCCTCTTCTTTAGAGTGGATTTGGTGCTGGCTTACAGGAAATTGTCCTGGCATTTTACCAAGAAGCAAGGTGAATGCTTTTCTCAGTAAGAGAATTTTTTTTTCTGTTGAGTCAAGCTGTCAGGAACTAGCATGGTTGCTGTTTGCACAACATTCAAACTGAGGGTTTCACCCTTGTTTGACTTTTGCATGGGAGAAAAATGAAAACAAAGATGACTCACTGACCACATGCAAAGGCCTGAAAAAATTAATGATAATGATAATGATGATAATTAATGATATGTAAAGAATTTCATTTTTGCACTCATGTTACTTCTTATGGGGGTGAAGCTTCACAGATTTGTTTTTTCTTCAGCTCCTGATGGGAAACTCTATGACGCCTATGTGAGTTTCTTACATCCTGAAACGGTTAATTCAGCGGAGATGGAAAGTTTCGCCCTGCAAACTTTGCCAGAGGAGCTGGAAGAAAAATACGGCTACTCCCTGTTCATAAGAGGACGAGATGACTGCCCAGGAGAAGGTCAGAAACACGCACTCAACCCATTCAATACCAGGCTCTCACTCACAACTCATCCAAATGTACAACCCCAATTCCAATGAAGTTGGGACCTTGTGAAAAATGTAGAGATAAATTATTATTATTGCAAATATTCACTCATGTTGAATTTGATGCCTTCACCATTTTCCTAGAAAGCTGGGACAGCGTCATATTTTTCATTGTGTTACATCACTTTTCCTTTGAATAACACTCAAGCGTTTGGGGACTGGGGACACTAATTGTTGGAGCTTTGGAGCTGGAATTCTTTCACATTTTGTATTTCATAATAGCTTTCAGCAGACTTTTCCACTTTGCCTCAGTCCATCTCAGATGAGCTCGGGCCCAGAGAAGCCGGCGGTGGCAGTGGCGGCGTTTGTGTGTGTTGTTGATATGTGACTTTGTCTTTGCGTGGTAGAGTTTGAACTGTCACTTGTAGATGTAGTGATGAACTGTGTTAACTGACAATGGTTTTCTGAAGTGTTCCTGAGCCCACATGCTAATATCCTTTACACAATAATGTGGGTTTTTAATGCAGCGCCGCCTGAGGGGTCAAAGGTCACGGCCATTGGATGTTTGTTTTGGTCTACAGATTCTCTGAATCTTTTGATGATATTATGGACTGTAGATGATGAAATCCATTAATTCCTGCAGTTGGACATTGAGAAACATTGTTCTTAAACTGTTGGACTATTTGCTCACATAGTTGTTGACAAAGTGGTGAACCTGGCCCCATCTTTGCTTGTGAAGGACTGAGCCTTTTGGGGATGATCCTTTTATACCCAATCATGACACTCACCTGTTCTCATTGAACCTGTTCACCTGTGGAATGATCCAAACAGCTGTTTATTCAGCATTCCTTAACTTTCCTAGTCTTTTGTTCTTCCTGTCCCTGCTTTTTAAGGACATGCAGCAGGCATTAAATACAAAATGAGCATTAAAAAAAAACCAAAAAAAAAAACCGAACAACTACATTAAAGTTTATCAGTTTGATCAGTTAGTATCTTGTCTTTGGTGTATTCTGTTTGTACTTTTGTTTTACACAGCAACACAACATCCCAACTTTATTGGAATTGGGGCTGTCTCTGCAGCTTTAAAATTCCCAGCTGTGATAAATCAGATTAGATTCTGGTGCTTAAGCACGCGAGAGAAGTGTCCACATTTTGTCCTCAAGAATGATTGATATTGCTTTACTGAAACAGCTGTGACTTCCTGCTGCAGCTTTAATACAGAAACCAGAGGAGCCAAAAGACTTTGACAAAAGATAAGTCACCAACAGGTTGTTTTCGTGTCTAACCTTTTGGTAATGTCCTGTTTTACTCTTTGATAGCCGTGCATGACGCCATAGCTGCCACGCTGAGCCAGTGCCACAGACTCATAATCCTCCTGTCACCTGTGGCGAAACCCTGCAGTGACGTCAAACAGGAAGAAGTTCCCATAAACGACAACCTGAGCCAGCTGTGTTACGAGCATAAAGTCGGTCTGTTCGACGCTCTGACACAGAACAGCCAGAGAGTGATACTCATAGAAATAGGTGAGGATGAAACCTGCTTTGAAAATGAGAAGTTTAGAATGGCTTTAATACTGCACATGTGGAAAACAAAACCATTATCCTTAGAGTGTAATAAAATTCGGATGTCAGAGCATCTCATGTTGATTTCTAGCTCTGGTAAACACTGATTTCTCTTCTCCCAGATGGTCCAGTGGATTACAGCCTCTTACCAGAGTCTCTGTGCTACATCCAGAGGAAACAAGGAGCGCTGAAGTGGAGGAAACCCTCAGCAGGGAACCACAGACTCTGTAAATCACACTCAAACAGGAACCTGTGGAAGAATCTGAGGTACCACATGCCCTCAGTTCCTTCAGGAAAAAGCATGACTGTGGTGTGAACTTAGTGGGAAGATATCTGGAGTGATGTCAGGACGTGTGGGAACCAGGTGGAAGCTCAGAGCATGACTGAAATGTCCCAGAAGTACGTGACACGAGGTTATCTGTAAACACTGAAGTGTGATGGCTCACTCAGCTGTTGCATGCCGAGGATATTTCTCATTTTGCGCAAACAGTTTGAGGAGATATTGGAATACTACTTGGAAAAATACCAGTTGACAGACTTCCGGCCTCTACCATTACCAGGCTTTTTTGACAGAAGGATGAGAGAGTGTATGAAGTATTTATGTAGTTTTATCTTCTTTTGTGTTTTTTATAAGATTAAATCACAGTATCAACAAGTTTTGTGGATTTTGGAAGTGTCTTGCTTTCTGTTGTTGTTGTGAGTGTTGCTTTTATGGTCCAGAGGGTTTCATGAGGCAAAAGGACAGGAAGCCAGTGTCATCAAATCTCACCTGTTTCTCAATCTGTGTCAATATTTTGCCTGCGAACTTGGCAGACATCCCTTTTTCCCCTCTTGCATATCCTCAGGATGTTCCTCATCCCTGGAATCAGAGGTGAGAACAAACTCTATAATCATTTCCCAATGTCTTGGAGATTACAGTTTTAACTTCCATATCATTACGATAACCGACATAAACATAACTTTTTGTTGTTATACAATGCCACCTGTATCTCATGTTTCCAAAAAGAAAAACTTCCTTAAAGTCATGTCTTGGCCCAGTAGAGCAGAGGATTTTTTTCTGATTGAACTCTTCACTGTCTGGTAACAGTGAAGTCCTGAGTCTCAAATAGTCAGGAGTATTTCTTTTAAAAGTCTTAAAAATTCAAGCATTTATTTTAGTTATCAACTTTTGTAGGTTTATAGCTTTAAATCGATGTAGTTGCAAAACATTTTCTCTCAATGCATGTCATTTTGCAGCCCATTGCAAAGTAATGTTTTTGTTTTTTGTATACATTTTGAATGTTCATCATTTCAGCATTTGCTCCAGGTTTTCCTCATAAAGATTGTTTGGGCCGTTGCGGATCCTCAACCCTCATCAACCGCCATAAAGATGCATTGAACAAATACAGGGTGTACGCACATCCTTAAAAAGTCTCAATCAGAATCAGAATCAGAAATATTTTATTGATCCACCTAAGGGAAATTTTACTTTTTAGTTACAGTTACAACTACTCCCATTCAAAAATATATGCAAAGTACAAAAATAGGTATGGTACTATTTCATGATACATAAAAAATGCGTTTTAGAAAGTAATTGCACGATTATGTGCATTAATTATAGGTATTGCACAGAGGTAATTATTGCACCTTATTGCTTAAAAAACAAAATGGGTCCTGAGTAAACAGAGTGATACTCAGAGAGAGGAGCTGTACAGTCTGTGCACCACAAGTAGGAATGGTTTCCTGTAGCACTCAGTAGTGCATTTAGTTGGAATTAATTCAATTCATGTATCTAAAATTACAACTATAAAATGTCTTTGATGCTGGTCTTAAATACATTACGAATAGGTCTTAAATCTGTCAGTGAAGGACTAGTTAGTGTTATATGTTTTCTTGTTCTCATTGTACTTTTCGAGAAGCTATAGAGGCTATTTTCTGACAAGCTAATGGTATAAATTGTTATCTGCATGCAAGCTAGTCATTGAGCAAAACACATGCTATGCTTTGATTGTAATACAGTGGGATCCCCTAACTATCACCTATATTTATAGTGTTTTTCGGTCTAAATTTCATTCAAAGTGGCATTGAATGGGTCTTAAAATGTCTTAAATTTGACTTGCTGAAACCTACCCTGAAATTGTTTGGCAGGAATAGTTTGTTTAATACAGATACTGAAACTGGTAAGGGGTGTACGGGAAGTTAAAGAATTCTGTGTAGGAGTTTCTAGCAGGAAAGCCAAGGATTGGGAAGCACTGGTGCGAGTACAAGGGGAAAGTCCAGTGATCCAAAGAAGTGTTGATTTAGGGGGACAAGAGTGGGAAGGAAGCAGCTCGGTCTCATGAGTGGGTGGGGGAAAGCGTGAAAATGCAGATAAAAAACCTAAAAACAGCTGAAAGTACAGTAACTGTGAAAGAGAAACTGCAGTCTGTCAGCGTGGTGGAGCTGAAGCCAGTATTTGAAGCAGAGTTGATGAAAGATAGAGGCAGCTGCCCCAACCAAACCTAAAGATTCTTATACAAATATCATTGAAATCAGTCATTTCATCACTTTGAGTAGATTTCTTATCAGCGTTGACTGCAATAATTTCACGTCATGCATTCTTAGCTGTTTGATTTGAGGTTTAAACTTTGCCGCACTGGGCTCGAAAGACTTTCCAGCAATAAAGAAAAGTCACTTTGGCCTTAAATATTTAGGTTCAGACTTTTTTCCCATTGAAATCCTGAACAATAGCAGGCACGCTGCCGGGAAACTGAAAAAGCTCCTGTGCCAGAAAGCTTTGTGTTGGTTTTCGGGATAGGAGGTTTCTCATGACGGAAACACCTAAAGGGGACTACCTGGGGCAGTGCCAGTTTTTGGAAACAGATCAAACGTGTCCTCCCCCGCACAAAGAAACAGTTTCAGGTGTCTTGACCTCAGGTTTTCTCTGAGTGATACATTTTTTTGGGTGGCTTTGGAAATCGTAACTGTTGCAGTCAGGAAATGTTACGCATCAAAGAAAATCAATTGCAGGACTCTGAAAATAAACCTCTGATGACGTAAAAAACACTCACATTAAATTCATGTAATAAGTCAGCATAAAATGACTTATCTCACTAGTCACAGTTTACTCACTCCACTAAATTGGTTTGACGTGCACGTGTTTTTCCAACACAGCGAGGAGGGTGATTCAGCATCATGCTCCACAAAAAAGAGAAGTCAAGGCTAGGTTAAGATGTCGCCCAATATTCTCCTAACAAAGCTAAGTCAGGCCAGAAATGATTGTGCATGAGGAAACAGAAATGTGACAAAACTGGAGTGTAACTTTCTGCAGTTCTGAAACTAGAGAGAGGTTGCTCACAGGTCAGAAGAGATCCCTCAGTTTTGTGATGAGGAACAGCCTGATATGACTAAGACTTTATGGTGTCAGAGAGTCCGAACACTCCGTCACAAATAAGGAAGCAGAAGGGACACATGCCGAGTTATAGTTTCCGAGTGAATCACAGATGTAGTATTGACGACGTGTTACACAAGCCAGACACTCGTTAGTCCCACAACAGTCAACGCCTTTTGCTTTTGCTGTTATATCCAGCTGCAGATTTTATGCATATTTGGACATCAGTTTCTGGCAGCGTTCTACACTTGCAACAGTCAAACCTCCTCCTCAGAGTTGGCATGACACGCTCTCTCTTTTTTTCAACAATATATTTATTGAGTTTGATAGATTTTTATATCACAATACAGACAAATGTGGTGCCATATAAAAAAATAAGACACCACAAAACATTGAACAAAATGCTTCTCAGACTAAGTGCCATATTCAGTGCAAACTACTGACCATGTTAAAAAAAGAAATTGAAAGAAAAAATGAGTAAAAACATTTCAAAGTTCCTTAGAGCTAGTGTTAAAGGTATCCATATAATCAAGTTTCAGTAACAAAAACTCACTCCTCTTATTCAGTATTTAAAAGGTTTAAGTTTTTAACAGAAGGTCCCCATATTTTTTCAAACAATTCCTGTTTATCCTTTCTTATAAAGGTCACTCTTTCCAGAGGAAGTGTTGCTATCATTGTGGAATGCTTGATTTATTCAAATTTTTCCTGAATAAAGCGATTGATCTTCTTGCATGTAAGAGACATATTTATTATCATCCACTCCGTTTTTGTAAAGGTATTGTTTTTAGAAAAATAAAAAGTTCTGGATCCTTAGAAACAAACTTCAGTATGATCCTCTCTATCTCTCTTTTAACCTTTTCCCCAAAATTCTTAATCTTACAGCATTGGGATGTTTTTGTTGTATTTATTTAATTTAAAATATATGTTATCATTGTCCATTTGAACTGCAGTAATCTTTGTCTTGTCTTTTTTTCAAGGCATTTGGGAATCAATCTATTTTGAATGTGTAATGCTATGAAGAAGAAGCTGCTCATACACCACCAGGAAAACCGTTTTATTTCACACAAAGAGGAAAACCACTGAGTGAGTCCAAGTTTTGGTGTCAATGACTCCTTCATTTGGATGGTTTTTGATTTACCCACCCTTGGTAATTTGCTCATATTGTAGTTGTTCTCAGTGGATGTGGTTGAATGTCTTAAAATAATGTCCTGGTCAGGACATGAATAATTTCTCTGAACAGGTGGTCACAATGCAAGTCATCTCTCAAAGAGATAGAAGTTTTCACTTACGGTCAGTCATCACTTTCACGGAAACAGAATGAGATGTGGGTTTTATTCTCCGTCCTCAGAACATTCAGTGTCTGAACCACCAACAAGTCATTTCCTTGATCCTGTCTCTGTTATTTCAAGAGTTTCCTGTGACATTCTCAACTTCAAACTGAGCTGTATATGAGAGGCAACTATTTGAAAAAGTTCTACCAGAAAACCGCGCTTATGTAAGCTTGCTGTAGTAAAATAACACTGCCTTAATGTGGCAGGTAGAGTAAACTGAGTTCAAGTGCTGTGATCTTTGATCGGCTGCAAGGAAGCAATAACTTTCCTTTAAGCACTAATGGAATTCACTCTAGGAGTTCGTTCAGAGGAAAGAGCTTTTAGAGTGCGCTCTTGCTCAGTGGAGATCCTCTGTGGTGATTTATTTGTTTATGAAACTACACATGAGGTCATTGTATGGAAAACTCCTTTTATCGGGAAACCAGGATCAGCTGAGCCTCCTGCATATTCATTCTTGCACATAGTGATGTGGAGTTTCTCCTTTTGACTCTCGACCTCAACATTGTGCAGCACATCTTCCCCATTGGCTCTTTCCATCTAGGTTGTTAATGTCTTTATCATTTCTGTAAAGTCACTGTATTTGAATAGGTGTGTATGTGGACTCTGGTGCTTCTGCAGTCGACTTCTAGTGGGCACTCGATGAACTGCAGCTTGTAACACCTCTGTATAAGCTTCCTAATTTTACACTGTAGTTTGCGCTTAATCTTCTCCAACTTTCTGCTCCTCTGTCCTTTCAATAAAGGAAAAAATGCCCCAAAACAGACACCACACAGGTCCAGGTTTGACTCTTTTTCTTGCTTTATAGATTAAACATAAATCCACTCATGAGCAAATACTAGGCAACCTATGTTTGTCTTTGCTGTATCCATGAGACATAATGCATCATTTGTTCTGAG